>PNEQ01043903.1:63098-135604 GCA_003012365.1 Medauroidea extradentata
TATATATATATATATATATATATATATATATATATATATATATATATATATATATATATATATATATATATGTACATATATACATATGTACATATATATGTTTGTGTATATATACATATTTCCTGTATTTATAAGATTTAACGGCATGAATACATAAAGTATAATATGTGAATTTAAAGAACTGCCAATGATAGAATGCAGAATTCCAATGTCATATTTACATGAAGATAACACGAGAATAAACTAATTTCATATTATTTAACATTCTTAGACATAAAAAAATATTTTAAATTATAATGTTAATTTGAACTCATTTTAAGGAACGTAGGGATTATTATTTATGCTGGTAACTCCTTGTTTGTTATTTGTATGATTGTGAAACAAATTGTGTGTATTCTGCACTTAATTTTGAAATAAACTGCCTTTTCTAGAGCTCAGACAAAAAGTAAATTTATTACGTAGCTGAAAGTCATTTCAATTAAAGCACATATCTGATAAAATAAACACAAATAATTATATTATATGCAATTACGGGACCTAATTAACAATATCATCGAAGCGTCGAAAATTTAATTCTAAAACAATAGTTAGCAACTCTCAAAAAATAAAAATTTAAAAAAAATTAACACAAATTAACTCAATAAATGTAAACAAATCTTGTGACCTGCAATTAAAACGAAATAGCTGATCTTTCAAAGCAATATACATATTTAAATAAACAATTTTAACAAGCATACTGTGCAAAATAATTATGCGCGCTGAGCTGGAATGAGGTGTGAAATTATTCAAATTCAAATCATGACTAAATGAAAACAGTACTAATAATCTGGGTGGACAGGAACGTGAGAAATATATTCTCACACACAACAACAATTTAACACGTAACGGTAAATAATTGTTCAACAGTTGCCAAATTATTAACAACAAATTAATTCCATAAATATAATGACAAGTGGGAAAGTATTTCGTTATTATAACGATTATTCTGAAACTCCAGGTGGTAAATTTTAAAATATTTAACATTTTATGGAATTATTGCTAAAAATAAAATCTTTGTTTCCGACGGTAACGTTATGACAAGACTAAAATACTGTCTTTTTTACCCAAGCGTGTCAAGAAATTGATGAAATTAAATTATTAAGAATCAAAGTATTTGTACGTACAAGTATAATTATGCCCAAAAAATAACTTACGTTGCATAATACAACTATATTCAAACGAAATATAAGATATACCAAGATCATTAAGGGCGTAGTCTACATATGTTTTCAAAGTAACATTTATATTTTTATATGTGCAGCAGATTTTTTTGTACAATATTATAAATAAATAGTGACAAAAGTTTGCTCTTATTATTTTTTTTTATTTTTCGTAGATTTTGCGTATTGGCTCGTAAACGTAAAAATTTGCATTTTACGGATTTATGTACGCCACTAAAACCCACTGGCATATCAAACTAAAAACATATTGAATAACAATGTTGCAGACTACAAGTTGACACACATAAATACATTATTTTTTTGTTAAAAAAAGTATTGAATTTTTAAATTAAAATATATGTTTTTTTTTTCAACACAAAAATCTATTTTTATTTTTGTTTTTATGTATGTCAACTTGTAGCCTGCAACATTGTTATTCACAGTAAATGTTTTCAGTTTGGTATGCCGGTTGGTTTTAGCAGCGTATACATAAAACCAAAAAATATGAAATTTGATGTTTAACAATTCATTACGCAAAAATTTTAGAGATAAAACAATATTCACAAGAGAAAAATTTAGGCAAAATTTATGCTTAAAGTAAGAAAATAATATCTGCTACAAGTATAAAAATAAGGACATGACGTTGAAAATTGAGTAGAAAACCTTAAAGTGTAACATCGAGTGTTTAAACAGTTATTATAATAAAGTAACGTGAAACCAAAACCTTAACGTTTTTCCTTTATAAATCTTAAAATTCATTAAATAAATTGAATGAACGTTCCTGTAGGAAAATTTATAATCTGCGCTTCAACAAATTGGGGGGGGGGGGGGTAAATTCTAATGACTTCATTTTTATTGATAGAGTAAGTTATCAAATACTCAATAACATGTATAGCAGGTCACTTTCTCGAAGTGTTTGGGTTATTAATAAACACATACTGTTATAATTTTTGATTAACATAATCAATTTTACAGGTATAATATTAGAAATATTTTTAAATGCGAAAGTCTGCCAAACTAATTGGAACTACATTAACAGAGTTCGCTGTAAGTATACATACTCTACCCGTCTTAAAATCAGACCGACAGTACGATGATCTATGTTGATACACTTGAATATTGACCTGGATTATTTCTAAGGATCTTAGATGGTGCTCAGTTAAATCCAGGCGTATCGTTTATTGACTGTGTTTTTGATGTAAGCCCCTAATATTTTTATGAGTGTTACCGAATAAATTGTTGCCAACAGAGAAACAAACTGAAGGTGTTAATGCAGAAAGTTCGATTTTCAAACCAAGTTTTTTGCTCCATGCAGAGTGGAATAAGTAATATTAATCTTCATGTTTTACAAATACAGCCATCTTAATGCTGTTACAAAGTTTGTCAACTAACTCATACTTTCCGTCTACATTTAGATGCTGTCCATGATTTGTAAAAAAAGATCTTTCGAATGTATTTGTGTCAACTACTTGAACACTACTAAAATTTACATACTTTTTTATACTTTTTTTGTTAAAGAGACATTTACACAATACCATGATGCGGTAAGTTATGACTGACTCTTTGGAACTTCTGGGAAACAACATTAGTTCCCCTAAGAAAATTAAATTTGTGTTTCAGCGATTTCAGAGCATCATTACCTTCAAAAAAATCTTACAATCATGACTATGTATGGCAAGAAAACAATCCTGTTTAAGAGTGTGAAGTCATTATTTTTTTTTATTTAAGGTAAGCGTATTTGCTAAAAATAATTCAGCTAGTTCACAAAATGTTTAAAGGATCGTACAGAAAAGTAGAGAGGTAAATGTTTTATATTTTTGGTATTTAATGTTTTATAGTTGACATTGACCTTCAACAAAAATGTCATCCTCCATATTACAGCATTTATCTAACAATTATTTCAACACATTTTTAAAGCTTCTATGAGCATGTAATAATACTATAATGCGTACTGTTCAAACAATGCACTGACGTGTGAATAAGACGTAGAGGAAAACAAGATGTGCCGCGAACGTCGCATTTAAGAATGATGAATGGCAACGAGCCACTTCAACTATAATTGATTTTTTTGCCTTCTGGAGGGAATGACGAGTGCTGGCCTAACGTGATGACGTCACTAGAACACGAGTAAAAAGTTGCGGTTTCCTGAGTTGGTCACGAACAACATTTTACTAGCAACAGGTGCTGTAGAACGTCCTTTGAGGAAGAAGTAGCCTGTATCTGGGGGTATTATCTTCACTTGTGGGAAACACAATACTTAGTTTTTCACTTAGGAATTAATAATTTGTCAGTGTAAGTGTACATCTATATGTAGGGACCCCTGTTTTTCGCGAAAAGAATTTTGCCTCACTTTGTTTCGGCGTCTTACGTGCACGTCTGCAGCTCTGCTTCGTAGTCAGTGATTGGCTGTTTTACTTGTCTCGAGCCTTTAGATTCTACAAGCAAATCGCAGACGTGCGTTGTTGTAGGAATGTTATTGTAATTGGCTCAGTCAAAGATATACGTCATTTTATAAAGACATGCTGCCAATAAACATGAAGCAGAATTGCAGACGTGCTCGTAAGGCACTGAAACAAAGTGGGACAAAATTCTTTTCGCGAAAATCAGGGGTCCCTATCTATATGTTCTAAATTACAGTCACTTTCCTGGCAGATTTATGCCTGCTGACTCTTGAAGAACAAATCATATCAAGTTTATTTAATATAATTTTTTTTTTTGCATTTCATTTTGTGTTATCCTCTCTACAGTATTTATTATTATTTTGGTTGAGGTAGCAAAATTTATTTTTTTAATGAAAATTTTTCAGTGTAAAGCATAGCATATGTAAACGATACTCTTGAATTTGTATAATAAAGTTTCTACTAGGTTATGTTGACTGTGTCACAGAATAAATAAGCAGTAATGCTGGTTCTGATAAAACCGCTTAGGAAGTGATGTTGAGTCGAAGGAATAAAAGGAAAATTTGTGGGGAACAATTTGGAAAATTTTGGACGTATCGAGGATAAAATAAGGGTCATTTTGAGTATAAAAAAGGAAAATGATAGCTGACGAGTGACGTAAAAACAAGGTAGTGGAAAAATTAGAATTCTAGATACTCGCAAACGTACCTATCTACTAAAACATTCTACATGCAATGAACATATTTACTAACAGATAAAAACATAATAAGACTGCGTTAAAATGCCGTATAGAGTTACCTATAGGAAACCTTATGACCGAGAAATAAACTCGCTACTGTTCAACTGTATATATTTTTTTCAACGAAAATTAAAATGAATTTATAATTAATGAAATTGACGATTTTCTGCTATGCAAAGTGAAAACTGAACTCGAAACGACAAAAACAAAAGTAGACTCTATTCACTTAAGATCGGGTTAACAGTTAGAAGTTTTTTTAATTACTTAAAAATTCAGAGAATCGCTGCGTAAAAGAACGGCATCTGGAGCAAGAAAATAAAGCAATCACAAGTCCAATGAAATATCTCATTTACGTTGCATTAAACAACATTTGAAAGCTGAGCTTGAAATATAATTAATGTTTGAGTTGATTACCTTTTCTGAATATAAAACTGCTTCAGTTGGCAACGAGCAGTAATTAACTTTAAGAAATTAAATATATATAGCACCTAAATTAAAGAAGTCTTATTATTGAGTTCTTACTCATTTCTGAATTCGAAAGCATTTTTAACGGATTTTCATTAGTATGCATATACAATTTAGCAAACTGCGACTTAGTTCAGCAATTACGGAAGATGAAAAAAATATTGATTGGAAACTAATGTTATTTCCAATAATTAAGTGAACTACCTTAAAAAAATATACTACTTTATTTACAGAAATTGCGGAAATCTACGTAATTGTCTGCAGCATCTCAATAAATTTTTGGTAACCATTCATGTATCTAGAAACATTGAACACATGTTGCTGGCTGCCAAAACCGCTTGCTTAGAAACGGTGTTTCATCGTGTTTGTTAGGTTTCAGTCGTGTTAGACTTATTTTTAATGTTATTAGTTTGTTTATATTAAACTGGTCTAATGAGACTTCTGGTTGAACACCACTTAACATTTGTTATTTGCCTGCAAGTCGTATTTCAATTATACATGGTTCAAATACATGCATTGTTTGGCACCGTAAAACGGGGTGAATAGAAAAACTGGGGTGAAGAGAAACACAATTTTAAAGATAAATTTTCTGTAAGAAGTCTTCTTTAAAAATTCAATTTTAGGTAGGCAATTTAAAACAGTTTACAAACAGTAGTTTTATTGCAATTATATTATTTTAAATCAAAGAGTGTAAGCTAAGAATTTATTTCTTATTTGGCTTCTGTTCATCCCAGTGTTTTTAATCACCTCGTTTTACGGTACAAAAATTTTTGCCCCTTTGCACTGCCACTCAGGATGCTGGTTGTATTCATGTAAATAGGAAAATTACGCGAAGACATTGCAGTGTCTCTACTTCCCGATAGATATTCCAAATGGACATACGTAGGTGAGTGAGCCAAGTGTGACGTACCACCATTACGCAACAAACATGACGATGGTATATTCGACTTCTGTGGATTCATTTTCCGCTGTACTCGAGGCTTTCTTGATGCAGGTAAAATTGGAACATTGAACCGAGTCACACTTGCCTTACACTCTGGAGATCCTTGGCTCGGTTTCCGGCTACAACTGTGATATTCTTAATATTCCTGGGAAAAATAACTCTACACGAATGCTAGGAAGAGTTCAGTAATACGAACCTTGGCCCAGTCAATTTTCCTCCCCTTATGTATCAATGTCGTAGAACTTTCCAAGCGCACGTGATACACACATTAAATAAACAATACATAAATAAGTAGCTGTTATGGCCATAAACTCACAGACATATTCTTAATCTGCCTTCAAAAATTGTCTGAGCCAATGATTTCTAGTGACATTAATTTTGCAAGAATTTGTTTTAATGTCTTATTTTCCCACCCGTAGCTTTGCTTCGTGGTTAGTAATTATTAGGGACCTGAAAAATTCGCGTTTTTTTAGGCGCAAGCTAGAATTACGCAAGCTGCAACTTCGTGTCTCTTTCACAATTGGCTCTTGACTTATGTGGTACATCGTGTAAGTCGCTGTGTCAATAATAAAAATGTAACAAAATGAAGGCCCATATCACAGTGTCAGCGAACAGCTAATGAACAGCTGCTGTTTGTTTGAGTACACATATATTCTTGAAGGCTAGACTACAGGTTAGTGAACCCACAAATTTTTCTGGTCTCTAGTGATTGGATGTTTTAACTCTCAGCGTCTCGGGATTATACTCGCAAATCATTGACTTTTGGTCAGTTAAGCTAAGGTGAGTGGGCTTTACGTCTCGTCAACAACGAGCTCATTAGAGAGGTTACGCACAACTAGAGCTGGTCATGTTTGGTGAAAAGAAAGGTTGCGTTTCTAAGTGGAATGTATTTTAGAAACTTTTTCGATTGGGACATTGTTAAGGACTGGCACATTTCGCGAATTCATTGAACTGTAGGCTAGAATCAATTGTACTATGCATACTCGAGCCCCGACTTTTTGTCCACTAGCTGCTACTCTGTGGTATATCAGACGATGAACGAATAGACGTGGCTGGACTATGCATAGTACAGTGGATTCTAGCCTACAGTTCATTGAATTCGCGAAATTTTCTAGTCCCTAGTCATTGTTAGAGGTACGTCAATTTCGCAAATATATTCCAGGCCAGGTTCAACGCCCAAATGTATACTTCATAATCACGTGTGTGATTAGCTTGCGGCTGTCACGAAACGCATTTGACTACCGCAAGCCAGTAGTAAATAAGGAAATGATTCCTAGAGCATCGCGAGCTACTCGTTTGTAATGTTGTAAGCCAATGAATAATTGACTGTGTCCAGTGCGTGCACAGGACTGAGAAATCTAGGCTACTGCCAGATGAATCCGCGAAATTGACGTACCACTAGTCAGTGTTTATTAAACGTGACCTTGAGGACTCCGAACCAATGAAGGACAAGCATGAAAACACTCATGTACTCCCGCGCTACATCGTCAAATGTTCAAATGCTCACTCACTGTAGCAGCAACCAATGTACAAGTATCTGAGGATAGAGTGTACACAGGACTGTGCAGTCCAGCCTGCTGGACGTTGATCCCGCGAAATATCCGCGACTAATAATTAGCAGGGACTGGAAAGTTTCGCGAATTCAATTACCTGTAAGCTACAGTACATTGTATTATGCATACTCAAGCCCCGACTATTTTTCCACTATCTGATACTCAGTGGAACAACAGGCAATGAACAAATAGAAGGGGCCTATGTATGCATAGTACAACGAATTCTAGCCTACAGGTAATTGAAATCGCGAAATTTTCTAGTCCCTAATAATTAGGGACAGGAAAAAAAATTGCTGGTTAACTGACATACAGATTAAACTCCAAGAATATCTGAGTATTCTAACAGGCAGAAGCTGCTCATTACCTACTAGCTGATACGCTGAAAATACATGATTAGGTCTGCGTTTTGCTCCTTTTTCGTAACTCGCTCTGCGCTCTCTAGGAGATCTGAAATAAGTCAATGGCCAATCACCAAAGTGACACAAACTTTACAGTCGCTTGAGTTCTAGCTTGTGCTCGAAACTAATCGCGAATTATTCAGGTTCCTAGTCATACTGAAATTAACGTGGAGTTTATACGTGGGCCTGCGACTGCGAATAATCATTACTCATTAGAGAATGTGAATTAAATTTTGTAGGGATGTGTGTGTGTTGTATATAAACATAAAAGTGAACACTGACTGATTGACATATCAAATTTCAGCCCAAACCACTGGACCTAGAATCGTGACGTTTTTAATGTTGGTTCCCCTCAGGTCGTAGGCGAGCACTAAGAAGGGATTTTCCGAAATTCGACCTCTTATAGGGTGAAAAGGTGTGAAATGTGTTTCCGAAGAAACGGCAATAGAGCTCGAACCCGACGGCCTATCATTGTGAATTTTATTTTAATAGGATACACATAAAATGCGTAGTATCGAATTTAACGATTTTTCGAAATTCAATATTAGGGGGTGAAAAGACCTTAAATATGTTTCCGATTAACTATCGATATAATCGAATCCTTTGGGATAGAGAGTTGATTTTCACTTCAATATGTTGCTTACGTAAGTACCAAAAAAGTATTATTAGAATTTTTTTAAAGCAGTGAAAAGGGACGAAATGTATTTTTTTAAATCGTCTATATCACTGAAACGCAATTGACTATCATCGTGACTTTTGCTTCAATTGGTTAGATAAACAAATGTCTATGACAGGACTCCAAGACGTTTCAAAATTCTTTAATTAAGGGGATGAATACGTGAAATGTGTTTCCGATTAGTCCTCCATATCTACCGAGCCAATCGAGATATCGAAGTGCTCTATGATTTAATTCGATGTTTTGTAAATATAACAAATACAATTAAAATATATTTTCTGAATTCGGCACCAAAGAGGTAATTCACAATCGATATATACCGATCCTATTGATTTTTATATGAACACACGATTTTTCTTTAGGATTGATGCTTACTCAAATTCCTGAAAAGCAATTAAACGAATATTCGGAATTCCCTACCTAATGAGGTTAAAAGGGTTAAAAGTGATGAAATGGGTTTTTAATTAATCTTCCATTTATCTTCAACCCAATGGACTATTGTGTTCTTTACGTACAAGAGACACCAGTTACGTAGTCTAAAATGTTATTAAAGGGTTTCGAGAAATTCAGTTTCTTCGGAGGTGAAAAGACCTGGAATGTCTTTTCGATAAATCTTCGATATATAATATTGAACCTATGGAGACATTCAGTTTATTTTTGCTTCTGGGTGATGATTACGTAAATCACCGTTAACATATTTTTGGATTTTTCAAAATTCGAACTCTCGGTACTGTACAGGAGTGATATGTGATTTTTAATGAATGACTGATTTTGCTTTGACTGAATGAGCTATCGTCGTGATTTTTCTTCACTTGGATAACTAAACAAATACTTAGGGTGTGAAATTAAGATTTTTCGAAATTCGACACCTAAAGGTGTTAAAAGGCATAAAATCTTTTTTTTTATTTGCCGAAGATACTTATCCAACCATTAGAGATATTGATGTGGTATTCGCGTCAGAATGATTCTTACGTAAGTACCTAAAAAGTAACGTATTTTTTTTTTATTTTACTAGATACCTAACTCAATTAAACAGAAAACTCTGTTTGTGATCTTTCATGGCAGACAATCAGAGAAGCAAGTACGACCAGTGAGAAATAAATTATACAGGAGTTTCATTCTACAGCTCTATCGAGACGCGGTGTTGTACAACCTTTATGAGCCCAGGAAATCAATATTTCATTTTTAAAAGTAGTTTTAATGAATAATTTCGAAGTTATGTGGCACAGTTGTCTGTAGTTCTGATCTAATAAAAGGCAGGCTGAAATTCTGATAACGGCTGAGTAAACGTACAAGTCTGACAAAAAAAAAACTCTGAGGCAGATAAAATCAGTGCAATTTGAATGATGTCGTTCAAAAGTGATTAAAATTGATTATGCAGTCCACTATCTACTGAAGTTCCTCGACAGCATAATTATTTTGGGTGATACGATGCGATTTCTCTAGACCCCAGTTGGCAGTCAGACTAGATTTCTCTGTCCTATACTCAGAGTGGTCACATTAGATTACTCATAGTGTTGTAAACTTACGATAGGGTGACACAAGATAACTCTTAGAAGTACTTCCTTGTTTCATACTGGCTTGTAGTAGTCTATGATTTATTAAGACAATTTTCGCCCTACCACAGAAGTGTTAGTGACGTATGTCGTATACGTTCTTGCCGGTCAACTTGACATAGACTATTACCTCGACTTCAGTTAGCCCCTCTAATAATGTACACAATATCAACAACACTGACTCAATAATATGTACATATATGTATTCATGTGTATATATTTTATTTTATTTTATTTTTCGGTGGGTATGCAACTGGTTTGACAAACTTTTAACAGTGTACCACAAAACGTACATACAAAAGCACAGTGAAAACAGTAAACGCAGTAACGGGAAAATACACATAGCAAATACAGTAATGTGGTATACACTACGTATACTTAATTCAGACAATTCAACAAGTCAACAATACAACGGATAACAAGTGGTCAAGAAGTGACAGCATTGTCAAGCCTACAAGACTGACATGTGTACAACATTGACAGACACTCCATCGCTAATAGTAAAGCAATATTACAATAGTAGAGCTCACCGCAACAATTTCAATCATTAACAGGACAAAAAGCAAGATAGCTTTCTGCGTAGTATAGTAGAGAGACATCAGCGATTTTACAAGTACGGAATATTACTAACTATAAGAAACAACGAACAAATTATCAGTGAAACAAAATAAACAAACAGTTATAACCAATGACCATTTGCACTACAGGTCTAATGTTACTGCGAGAAATGGGAAAGGGGTCATCGGTGATTACGAGTCTGCATTGTTGTTTCATATCTTACCTTTGGTAAATGGTTGATAATGTGACTAATAAATGTGATGCAGCTAGATAACCAACAAGGTCTTTTTAAAGAATGTGCCACTGTAAGAGAATATGTCAAGTTTCGCGTGTTGTCTTGGAAGATTGTTGTCCAAATGCGAATAGACGGACTAAGAAACTCCTAGTTAGAGTGACATGTTTTAGTGTGGAAGGTGTGATGTGAGCAGCTGACAGTTTTAGGAGCCACCAGTTGTGGGGCTATCACAGTCGTATTTACTCCCGAGGAGCTTTTTGAAGAACATCAGGGATTACAGAATGCACCTGGTGTACAGTGACGGCAAGGATAAATCCGTGCTCCTAAACATAATTTTTACATATTTGTTCTGGATGCTTTCTAGTTTGTGTATGAGATGAGTATAATATGGATTCCAGACAGCATAGACGTATTCCAGGACAGATTTAACGAAGTATTAGTACAGGAATTGCATACAGTTAAGGTTTCTGATATTAACTGTGTTTCTTGCTATAAAGAATAGATCCCTGTAGGCCTTCTTTGTAATATCGTTTATGTGACTCTAAAAATTAATTTTTTTGTCAATAAGTATGCCGAGGTCGCTGACTTCAGACGTTCTTGTTAAGACATTATTGTTAATAAGGTAGTTGTAATTCAAAGGGTTCTTACATCGGCTGAATGTGATTACGTTATATTTGTCTGTGTTGCGAGTTATTTTGTTTTGCATACGCCAATATATCAGGGTGAAGAGGTCTGATTGTAGTGATAAACAATCCTGAATAGAATTTATTTGCATATAGATTTTAAGATCATCAGCGTAGAGAAGGCTATCGGTTTTGATTATTTGTGGAATTTCTGCATACACACTGAATTACACTGTAAAAAAAACTTCCTCAAATGTTTAGGAAGTTATTATCCCAGACGCAGTATGGGACAGTTACCATACTTCCGCCTTGTAAATATGCAAACTGTTACACTTGTTACAATACAAGTCTGGTAACTACAGTATACATTTGACTGGTTTATAATTAGGTTTTGGAGTGTTACCATGGATGTCTGGGAAACTATTCTACCATACCTACTTTCTTAGCGCTCCCATACCCACGCACATCTGGTTAATTTACAAACTATTTTTTAGAGTGTATAAAGGGCCTAAATAAGAATCTTGTGGTATCCCAGGTGTGATTTTTAACTGGGTTGAAGTGTGTCTATTAACATTTAACTTTGCTGGTATCTGTCAGTTAAATATTACTTCAGCCATTGCAAGAGCAAGCCAGTAAAACCAATTCGGCCCAATTTTGCGCTCATAAGCGTAGGCCAACCTTGTTAAAAGCTTTCGAAAAATCTGTGTACACAGCATCAACTTGTATTTGTTCTGTGAAAGGGGTAAGGATATCAGTGGTATACGGTAAGATTTTAGTGGTGGTAGATCTACCATGCATGAATCCATGCTTTTCAGGTGGCAAATATGGCTTGACAAAATGAAGAATGAGTATATACACTGATTTTTCAAACATCTTTCAAAACAGTCCAGAACTGAAATTGGGCGGTAGTTGGCAACTGATGTAGGCCTATTGTCTCCGCCTTTGTACGTTGGTACTACGGTGGCGAGCTTTCACTTTTGCGGGAATATACCTGTACGGAGAGATGTATTAAATATGTTACATAATGGTGTAGGATCTGTGCTGCACAATATTTGATGAAATACGGGTATATTGCATCTGGACCAGCTGATTTTATTTACACCAAGTTTCAGCATGGCCTGATAAATATCATTGTAACTTATAATATTATATTATAAAGAGGCTGGTTTGTTCTGTCCTCAAGTACACTTACTGGTGGCGAACTTGGGTTAAACACTGAGGTAAAGTAATACGTAAACATTTTCCCGGTTACGGTTTCATTATCTGTGGTTTTTTCGTTGCATGACATAGTTTTGGAACACCCATGTGATTTCCTCTTTGCGTTAACATGACGTCAGTGGTTTCGCTGTTTTCCAATATTACATTTTCTATGTGGGATAGGTGCACTTTGTGACATCTACAGAATTCAGATTCAGCTAGTTGGTGGTAGTGATAGTAGAGGATTTGGTCATTAAGAATTTTAAATTTTTGAGTGAGGAGGAAGTCCGGGCAAGTAGCGGCCCTCTCTTGTGCACCAGGGGTAGATCCACGGCGGACTTCTCTTAGGTGAGTTTCCAATAACTGGTACGGAAGCTCCAGCCTGCTGTGCAACCTACGAACATATTGCATGTCCCCACCGAGGCACGTCCAAGTAGAATGCGATGCGGATCTCGAGCAATGTTGGTCTGGAGAAGGGGTTCTGGAGCCCTGGAAGGTGGACACCTGCTCGGGTGAAAACTCGGGTGCATGGTGTTTCGCAGGTACTCGGGGGGATCGGTGTGAAGCCCCAGCCTTGCGCTGAGCCGATCACGGGTTGGACTCTGAGTGGTAGTGGTTTATGAACTCCTGCTTGGGAGAAGACTTACAGGGTGAGTCCTTGGGTCCTGGTCTGGTCCGCCTTACTGGACTCGTCCACGAAGTGGTTTCGTAGAGATGGATAGCCTCGCCCTCAGTAAGGTGGATCCCCACAGCTAACCTTTAAGTGCTCTGTTGCTAGGTGAGTGGGTTTCCCCTACCTGCTACTGCGATTGGAAGGAGCGATATCTCCCTCTGTCACAGGTATTAAACTACCCTGTCGAATTAAATAATGGTTATGAAGAGCCATGGCTGTACAGGACTGAGCGGGTAAGTGGCATCTTCCCCGGAGTAAATATCTGAATGTTATCTCTTGTTATACCCTTCGGGTTCAGGTAGAGATGGCGATATACACCATACTAGCGGCAGTGATGCCGAACACATGGCAACTTTTTTAAAATAAATATTCATTTCTGCAAATACACTTTTGTTGACTTAGCATGTACAGGTTGTTCGCAGAAAAACTATATGAAAAATGTGAATTAACGTTTACTAATTTATGACATATTGCCAGTCGAAATTTCTTCTCAAAATATAAACAGAAAATATTACGATAATATCAACAATAACACTAAGCATTTTCAAGAGAAAAAAACCTTACAGTAATCATCCCTTCGTTACTATTCATCACAGGAGGTACAGGGAATTCCAGCACTAAGCCATCAGAGGTTTGGACTTTATTGCGGCGGTGGAAACGAAATCCGGTCCGAAATCGACACAAATAGAAAGTCACGAAGCTCGTAGGTTTACGGCCGTGTTGTCGCGATATAATTGTAACGATTGATCACGTCCTGCCAGATTTACTGCTGTTCTGACGGTGGAAATAGTCGAGGGGTGAGAGGGGGTAAAATCAAAAACAGCTCGTAAATGAATTCACGTGTTGATTTCCGCGAAGCACTGTTCCCTTCGAGGGAAAAAAATAAATAAATACGGGTTGGGGTTTGAGGGAGAAAAAAGACCCGCTCTCACGCACAAAACGTAACGAGCGAGCGTGCTGGTGTGTTCGCAAATATTCGCACGCCTGCTGCAGCGAGGCTAGCACGGGTGGTAGGGGTGGTGGTAAGCGCTTTGCCAGCGCGCTATGGAGCCAATTTGCATAATTGGTAGTTGGGGGAGCTGGTAACTGGTGTCGCTGTTGCGATCAGGCCCACGAGGGACTCGCGTCAGTCAGTCTACAACACCCCCCTCCCCCTCCTGTCCCAGAATACCGGCGGGCGGTTAAGCCTTGCGGACGGGCTTAAAACCCTTTTGTCGGCAATCACAATTACAAGAGGACCTCAGGGGTTTGGGGAGGGCCGCATTGCGAGGCTGCCCCTCGGACCGTTAAAATCCCGGGCACCCCGCGCGACCAGCTCGTTAACTTTCATGTTTGCCGATTTGAATATCGGCGCAATTATGTCAGGCTTCGTACCAGGGTGGTGAAAGGGGTTGGGAGGAAGAAGGGGAAGGTGGCTGGAATCGCCGCTTCTCCCGGGAGTCGCATATCCCTCCTCTTCCCTTCTGCACCCGAGTGATTCGACGGCGTAATCGTTCAGAAGCTGCGGCTACTCACAATTTCTTCAAATCTGCATCGTTGAAGCTCCTCATCCAACGAGCAGATGTTTCTACTTTCATCGAGGTCTGATCGGCAGTGGCAGGATGAGCGTATTTTCCGCCTGTACTTACGACCCACGTTATGATTGGCCGCTGTTATCTCCCCCTCCAATGTCCGCCACACTCTCCCCTAGCGTACGAGCTCTCAAGTCTTTATGGTTGCACATTATCCGAGACTTCACATGGGGTTAACATGCAGTAATCCTCGCGACAACCGTCAGCTTGTAAACACTTTACGACGAGCCGGCATAATGTAGCAATGTCATCATCAGCCAGGGACAGTTTCCACTCCCAATGTCTGTAACTACGCTAGGTGGTTTAGAAGTAAACTGACCTCGTTTACAAGTTTCAGCCTCTTCTGTCCGTTCTACTCTTTTAAGGTTTTCAGGCACTAAGTCCCGTGCTTTGGTCAGGAGTAGTGGCGGGGCGTGAAGTGTTCTAGGGCAAGTGGTGATTGGCAGTGACTATACACAATTCTCAGTTGCCTATATAACTATTTGACTGGTAGAGACAAACACACTCCACAACCAGTAGCATGTAAGAGGTGAGGAACATATTCTCCAGTAACACACCTACATGCTCAAAGTGTATAGTCGGATCTTCCATTGCTTGCCTTGGAACATGTCCACGCCTCGCCACCTGCAGGAGTTTCATAATTTTTTATACGACCGTATTACTCATAGAAATAATTATTGATTGAGAGTTTAAAAACCAAAGGTGCCTTTGTTCCGTGTATACCAGCTTTAATATTTACCTTTTCAATAAGACAATACAATGTAGTACAAGGCTTTTTTTCTTTTCAAGTAGCGAAATCTTGTCTTAGCCACATATTATTCAAAATGATTTAGCTTTAAAACGTGTCAAAACATCACGTATACCGTGTGTAACACGTCTTTTTACGTACGCTAATCGTAAGCTTTAAAGAATTACACTTAAAATTTAAAGAAAATATTAATGTTTCTATTAAAACATTAATTTAGATACGCATAGGACGTGTTTCCATAATAGGATAGACGCATAGGAAACCAACAATTGGCAAACTAAAACAACCTGATGATTTGCAGTATTCCTTGAGTTAACAATAGAAGAAATGTTTGGAAACAGGCAGCAATATGTCACTGTGTCATCTGCTAAAACTTGAATTGTTTTATACTTGGACGAACAGAGGCCAAATGTGTTCAAAGGCGACATTATCCAGTATTATGCTAATTTGAAATACCTAGAGAACTATGTTTATTTAGCTTGAAAAAAGTGCCTGTTTGTCTGCTGTTCAGTTTCAGACTACACTGACTACTAAAAAAACAAAATAAAAAACGAGAGACTGTCAAATTATCTGCGGAAAATAAAATATGGTTTACTATGTGTTCAGCAAAGTAAACGTTTTTGAGCTCGAGTAATTTTCTCGTTTTTTTTTTAAGAAGGAGGGGTCGATTGTTAATTACGTATTCGTAGCTGGTTGACGGAATATCAGAGGAAAGTTGTCTGATCAAAGCTGCAACAGAATTGCCAACTTTTTTCAAGAACGGTATCTCTTTAAGGTTTCTTTTATTATTTAGGCATTATTTGTAAGTAACGGCCTTTTGTTTATGGGGAAGAAATACAAATTAGCGAATATCCCGTATTACTTATTAACAGAAGCTAGATTATTTCGCGTATTGATTCTAGATCAGGTTGAACGTCAACAACATATACTTCACTACTCCTCCTGTGATTAGACGAGAGCGGTTTTAGCACACATTTGACGACTGCAAGCCAGTTATAAATAATGAAACAAGTAATGGGGATATCACGCTCTACACGTTTGTACTGTTTAAAGCCAGCGGATATTAGGCTTCAGCCGGTACACGTATAGAACTGAGAAGTCTAGGCTGTTGCCAGATGAATACGCTAAATACTCGTGCCTCTACTTATTAATAATAACCACCAAATTCATCAATAACTAAGAACACAAAAAATTCGCGCAAGCGTTGGCAGTAATGAAGAAGCAGCTAATACAGGAACAATCATGTGGTTTGACAGTGTCAGTGAACAGCCAATTAGCAGCTCTTGTCTGTTATGATATTCAGATATACTTGAAGTTTTTCCTAGGTCAGTGACCGCGTGAATGAATTTTTGCAGTCCACGTGATCAGCCACGTGATCTACGATCTAAAACTTTTTTTTTTTGCTACAGTATTAGCCCCTAGCTTTATTCAGCCGTTCAAAAAAAAAACTTCCCTTTAATTGTAATATACTTTCAACCCATTCCTTGTTTCCATAGCATATGCTTCCAAAAATATTTTTGAAACACCATTCAACCACAAATTCAATTTTCCAAAGTAATACAGAAGCAGTTTACTTCAACTATGCGAACAAATTCATCTGCTCCGCCACAAACATTTTCTAGAATAATTGTTACTATATATACTTATGGAATTTTGACGACTCTCGTAGGAAAATTATACTCGTAAGTAAATAATTAACTAACATAAACAATGAAGCCTATAATTCATTTTGAAGAAGAATATTAATGATAATTTGCTTATTGTTTCGAAATTATAGTACAAAGACTTTCATTTTCCCTTTGATAAATTATATAATTTATTTTTATTAACTGAATAATGTAATAGGCCTATTTGCCAATCATAGTGAATGAATAGAGCGCACAATGAAAATATTGTACGTTATGTTAGCATAGTCGTAGAGATTCAGTTGAAATTTCATTGTATTCATAATTGTTTGTTTAATCATACCCAATAACAACCATGAGTAATTTATATTAAATTTAGTTTCGCATATTGGCGTGAGGTGCAGAGTTTGAAAGGAGTTTAGAACTGTTTCACGGCCAGCTAAGCTAACCCTTCGCGCAGCAGATAAGGGAAATCTGTAAACTAGAGATGTTAGCCAGCCCGAGATCTTGAGCTGGTGTGGGAGACAGAGCTCAGAGACTGTGAAGTAAGTTATCATAGGGCCTGCAGTGAAAATTTATATTAAGTTTATTATTAGGTATCGTAAAGGGTTTAAATTTTGTAAACATGTTGGAATATATGTTAATGTTAACCTGTGCTTATTTTGAAAAGAAATATCAAACCGATGCGGAGGAATGGCAGGGTTTAGTTTTGTCAGCAGCCCATCGAGACTACAATTGGTTGAAAGTGTAAGGTGGCGTTTTTGAGAGATAGAGACAGAGAGAGAGAGAGAGAGAGAGAGAGAGTGCGCCGCGAAAGCGTCGGTTAGAAAGCTGAGGGGTTCTCTCAACGTGGCCGTCACGAGGTGAAGACGGGCCCCGGATTTCACTGCAGGTATTCGCGGATTTAAATGGCCTCTTGTCGTGGCAGTTGCATGAAGTGGACGGGGTTAGGAGTCACCGCAGGCATTCGCGGGAGTCGCATGTTGAATTACGATTAACTTTATTTGTGGTCGTAGCCAGGGTATTGAAGTATCCACGGTTCCCGCGAATTTCGAGAAAGTTTATATTTATGGTTCGGTCGTTTTGTTCACCAAGGGTGGACGCTTGGGGGTCGCAATTTCTTGGAGACGCGGCGGTGTGTGCGGTATTTGAGAAAGGACACCAAGCGCGAGGTTTGGCAATTGTAAAGCAATGATCTCATTGGACTGACAAAACAAAGTCGGAGCTTCTGAAGGATCCAAAGAAAAATAATATTCCGGTGTTGTGATTAAGTACTAGTAGCACATCACATATAAACTGGAATATTTGACACAGTTAATACATAAAATTCTCTCCAAATAACCCGGACTCGAGACAAGGTAGTGTATAACAATTTCATATAAAAAATCACAGACGTCTGTAGGTAAAAGAGGGATTATGCCACAATATAGATACTTTTCTATATAAAGTAAAACAAAATCGTATCAGCAATGGTAATTTTTCAGTTATATGAGTAAAGAGAACCTGCAAATATCTTATGTATATTAGTAACCCAGTTATCTTCTGGATCGGATGTATCATAAACCCCGGCTAAAACAACTCAGAAGACTCTACTGTAACTTGTGCCTATCTTACTCTTACTCGAGAAACTAAAATATAGCAATCGTCCTACCTACAAACGAACGTTAAATGACGAGTCAACTACAGCACAACCATTACAGTTTTGAAATGTCCAAAGAGATAAGCCCTTCTGGCCATTTAATTGGCAAACCTACCCACATAATGTCTTTGAAAGATTATTGTAATTGGGGTTCATGATCTAGTGACATATTGTGAACGTACGTTGTTGCAGTGCTGAGGCGTATGTCCATAATATTTCACAATACTACCCAGATAAGTTTAATTCTGGGAGTAGAATGAGCCAAGCCCCATCCAATCGCGGTGAAGACCATTAACCCCTTCTCCCCCCCCCCCCGCCTAAATCTACCAACTGAGCTGAATTCGCAAAAACCACCTTGGCGGGGCTGAGATCTATACGTGTACACTGAAGCGATATACCACATCACAAACTCTTCATTGGAGTCCTGAGTGTCTTAATAACTTTCCTTCAACCTCAGGATAGACACTCCTTGAGTCGAGCCGCCACCATCAGGTCAGCTTTCAGTGTGTTAAATGGCGCCAGTCAGCGGCGTATCTTGGTCGCGTTCCAAGGCACGCGGTGCTATGCTGTGACTATACTCAACACTGAGTTGTGCGTAGACCCATTAGACGTGTAGGAGCAGGTACATTCTTCTTCCAGTAGCGTACAAGAGGCAAGGAACATATACTCTAATAATATTCCTTGGTCTACACAACACGTGTTTATTGGATATGACCGGTAAGCAAATTGAGTCCACGTGCTCAAAGTCTATAGTCGGAGCTTATATTGCATGCCTTGGAACATGACTACGATACGTCAATGGCATCAGTGCTCGCACAAAACCTTTTTTAACACATTTGCTAGCCACGTAATAAATTTACTATTGGCTTATTAAGGTCATGCCTGGTAGTTTTATAGTGATTCCGGTTATATAAAAAATGTCGATATTTCAGAATCTCTATATTGTTTTGTCACTGTGTCCTAATTTCTTCGTAGCAATTAGGTGCAATGTTTTTTTTCTAATTTTTCACCTAAATTAATAGATATTTTGTAATAAGTATGCCAAAATCCATAGATTTTTTGCGGGTGAATTATACATAAATAGAGGTACGTCAATTTCGCGGATTCATCTGGCAGTAGCCTAGATTTCTCACTCCTGTTATACGCACTGGACTCAGTCGATTATATATTGGCTTACAACCTTACATGCGAGTAGCACGCGATAGCTCTATGAATTATTTCCTTATTAGTCAAATGCGTTTCGTGACAGCCGCCAGCTAATCACACACGTTAATATGAAGTATACATTTTGGCGTTCAACCTGGCCTGGAATATATTTGCGAAATCGACGTACCTCTATACATAGGGACCCTGTTTTTTCGCGAAAAGAATTTTGCCCCACTCTGTTTCAGTGCCTTACGTGCACATCTGCAATTCTGCTTCATGGTTATTGGCAGCGTGTATGAGTGAAGAGCCGTATCTCATTTGACTGTGCCTATTACAAAAACTTTCCTGCAACACCACACGTGTGTGATTTGCCGGTAGAATCTCAAGGCTCGTGACATTTAAATATCTAATCGCTGAACACGAAGCAGAACTGCAGATGTGAACGTAAGGCACGGAAACAAAATGAGGCAAAATTCTTTTCGCGAAAAACAAGGGTCCCTATCTATACATAAATCATAGAAAAGTCTACCTATAATTGTTCACTGTACTACTGAATACAGTGTCGGATTTTTCAAACCATTGTGTTAAAAACCATTGAAGTTTTTTGCGCCAATTTATATTTCTCACTCGGGGGCATAATTTTAGGTCTACTTTAATGTATAACATAGGAGCGCCAACCATACGTCCACCGCTTGTCTAACCCACGTGATTGGCTCTGCTGGCGAAGGATTTTTGTAGCGGTCATAGCTGTCCCTATAAGGTGTACCTAAAGTTTTCACCATACGAATGTGTTTCTTCAGGAGTACCAGACAGCTCTGTTCAACGATAACACCACTCGTATATCAGATCATGTCTCTGTTACTGTACACAGATCATGCAGGCAGTCGCCTAAGACGGAAAAATTAATACGTGTACATTTTGCGTTTTAAGAAAGTAGCTATGGTAAAATTGTTACCCAAGCACCAATGGTAAAGTTTATAGATATTATTAGGAAACGGTCAAATGTCTTTTGGTGTTACCAGACTTGAACAGTAACAATTCTGACCATTGCTCTAGTTGTAAGTTAAATAATCACAAGTGTGCTATGCTGTGTATGAGTTAAAACTTCCAATATTTTTTAGGAAGTTATTTTACAGTCCATGTACGAAAAGTTGCGTAGTGTCTGGCCACGGGGGTAACATAAGGTCGGAATGGAGGCGATGGGAGTAAAGCCAAGAGGAGAGAGAGGTAGTCAGCAAATTAGCCAGCCACCATACTGCTTTAACCTCAAAAGTACACATCAGACTGACATTTTTGAGGTAAATAAATGTATTACGCTCTTTAATTGATTTTTTAGTTTGAAAACTCTATATTGTAGCCCTGTTTACACACCTCATAATCAATATTTCCTCAATTGTTTAATTAGTCGGCCATATTGTTCTTAGTCACGTCAAGCGTTTGTTTGGTTACACTCCTGGCGACATGCTCCATCTGGACACTTCTAACATCTTTGTGTCTGGCTCACTATAGGTGGTTCAGAATAAAATGATCACTTATGAAATCGTAGTTACTTTTTCAATTAAACATTTTTTTTTAAATATACACAAAAACAAATTAAGTTACAACCAAAGTGCATAGATGGTAAAGTACTCCAAAGTTAACGTCTGAAGTCACAATAAATAATATTTTCCAAATACTCTTCTTGACACAACGGTCTTCAAAACTGCTTATTTTATCGCGAATCACCTTAACCAACATCCGAGTAATGTTTATTTTAGCTACAGCTCATTTTTATGCTCCCACCTGGGCTCATACTTGACCTATTTCCGTAAGCAATTGTCATTTAATCCTGTGTTTCAAGCTTTGACTTCAAGGAGGTGGCGACGGACTTGATTAGGAGAAGCTGTACATACACGTCGTTACCACATTGCTTGAGAGACTGAGTTATCGCGTGAAAGTTGACTGTTTGCCAGGCTCCAAGTATTTACGTGCCAGGCGTTCTTCTGTCGTTTGTCGAGTATATGGATTCGTCTAAGAAAATGATAAGTCAATTAGACTTTTAGCGTAAGTGTCGTTTTATAAAATAAGGCGCAAAATTTTACAGTATTTTGGTGAATATTTTAGTACCAGATATTTTCGTGGAATTTTGCTTACCGTACATATTTCCGCGATGTGATTTAAGCTTTCGAAGCTACTACAGACAACACGTTGCGTCAAAGTAACAGGCCACTGCGACATGTTTGATGTGGGACTGCGGTAGTGTCCCACAGTAGTGTGTTCTGTTCCGTGTGTCATACAGTGTACGTTTAGTGTTCTGAGCTTCGGTTAAAAAGCGAAGCGCTGACGAAACTATTTTCATAGTATGCCTGTATGTTTCATTCCTTCAGATGCGAGGAATGTTTTCATGAAATATTAGCATTCAGTTTAACAACACTGTCTATGTCACTGTTGCATAGTTAGGTACTCTTGTATTAAAGAAAATATTTTTGTAACCGCTTGTTTTGATTCCTTACCTGCACATCTGCAGCACTGCTGCATGATTATTTGCAGCGTATCTTTGTACAATAACTATAGATGATTGTATATCGCGAAAATGTTTTGTGCCGACATACCCTTCAAAAACGCTGTAGTTTCTTCATGTATGAATGGGTGATATACGTCTGATGATACAACGTAGCTGCATGCAGATCAACAACAGGCATCAAGTCTTACAATAGCGGGATTCTTATTGGCTCAGTCAAATAGGAGAGCATTGCCAAGGACAAGCGGAAACCAGCAATGTGTAGAGATGATGATTTATCGCGGGAAAACTAGACTGTTTGCTGGATTTCAACGCACGTTCAGCTTACCAAAATATTACTGGCTTTCGCTTGTACGTGGAGCTGTTACCCTATTTGACTGAGCCCGTGGCAAGAAACTACAGCGTTTTGAAGGATATGTTGACACAAAACATTTCAGCGATATATCATCATTAGAGACACTGGAAAATCGTCAAATTGTTTAAAATAGTCTCCAATAAACTGTGTTATATTAACCGTGACACTTGTGAATAGTTTTGGGACAAATCTCACACTCTGTGTGTCTAAGCTGTGCAGTTCTAAATGGGCCTGTTGTAGAGAGAAAAAATGCTATAAATAAACGATAGCCAATGTTGATACAAAACATTCAGTGCTATATACATCACGTTGGAGCCTAGAAAACAGTCAACTATTCCCGCGAATTTCCAGTGTCTCTAATAATCATCTCTAGCAATGTTTAAGTACAATGAACATACGTTGAAATCCAGCAAACAGTCAAGTTTTCCCACGATAAACAATCATTTCTTACAATAACGTCTCTCATATGACTGCGCCGATATGGATGATGCTATTGTGCAGTCACACGTTTGTTTCTGGGCAGAACACTAAGAAGATGAGAGATAAAAACTTTGAAATAGCTAACTCTAAAGCAGAGCTGCACATTTGAACGTAAGACATGGAAATAATGTGGTCAAGGTCAAGGTTAAGGTCAAGGGTCATAGTTTTGACCCTTCGGTGCGCGAGAAATGTTTCAGTTAAATATTGGCATTCAATTTTGCAACACTCTGTATATCTACGACACGTGATGAAAGCTGGACCGTTACCAGTAGAACGTTACAGTTGTTTCCAGTGACGCTTTGCCTGCTTTGCGGTCCCCACGGAGCAACGTTCTGAAAGCGAAGTCCTCACTGAGCCCTAGAAGCGTGTTTCGCAGTAAAGAGCTAGCGGAGAAGAAGGCTAGAAAAAAAGACAGCGTTTACCAAGTTTCTCAACTGGATGCGGGAGACAGTAAGAAACTTATTTTTCAAGGATGATTTTGTATCGAGCGTCTTTGATGCCGTCGTCTGACAAACAGCCGGCGGAAAATCTAGGCGGAAACGCGGGAAGCAAAGGCGACAGAAGAGTACAGATGCTTCAAAAAGCATTGAGAGTTACTCTAGGGACGTGGAGGAGCCAGTTTTTTTTATTTTTTTTATTTTTGATATCATGTTCCTCCGTATTGCTCTGAGCCTTCTTCTGCACATTTCCGAGATATTCATATGGGGTACATCTCTTTATTATTCCTTGTGTCCCATTGTTAGCCTACTTTTTGGGGAATAAGTAAGTTTATGAGATCAACTTTGCTGATTGTGTGTGTGTGTGTTGTGAGTCCCCTTAAAGACTTTTACCCCATGGACCGAATTTCATCGAACTTGGTATACATATACCTGACTTGACTTGACCTTTGTGTATTGCGTTCATGCCGTGCTTGTATTTTAAAATGGTGGCCGTGTTAATATTTTTAGATTACTCTAGGTATCTAAAGAACTCTATTATAGAATTCCATAAAACATGGCACACATAAAGAACATATTAAGGTGACGTGAATTTAATGTTTGCGTATCCTACATATAAGTTTAAAAATGGCGTATCATTTTTCTAGCCTTAGCACAAAATTTCATTTGTGAGGAAATCTTTTTCCGAATGACACCAAATAAGATAAACATATACTATATACCGAAGTGACTTCAATGTATTTTGTTAGCCTATTTTCCGAAAAAAAAAAAAAAATTGGCCTGTGAGATGACCTTTCTGTCTGTATGTCTGTGTGCCTGTGTGTGTGGCTTGGTGTGTGTGTGTGTGTGTCTGTGGCTTGGTGTAGGTGTGTGTTGGTGTGTGTCCGCGTGTGTGTTCCCCCCCAAAAAATATCTTTTGAACCAGTGGACTCTAATTAATCAAACATTGTACACATAAAGTTGTTTGTAATCTGACCTGACTTCGATTACGCCATGTTCATGTTTACAAAATGGCGGCCAATGTATCATTCTTAGATCAAGTTAGATATCTAAGGATCTAAGGAACCGTACCTTAGAATATCCTGTCAACAAACTTGATATACAGATAGTACATACAAAGTTGACATGACTTTTGTGTTTTTCGTTCATCCTTTATGCATATTTTCAAGATGGCAGCCATTTTAATATTTCTAGCATAGTTTCACATACCGTATCTTAATAAATATTTTTCAGCATTTCACCAAACTTAGTGCATACATTATACGTACAAAGCTGACCTGAATATTGTATATTTCGTTCATCCTGTGTACATATTTTCAAAATGGCGATCATTTTTATTTTTAGCATTGTATCACATATAGGAAATACTTTACAGAATACCACCCAACTTGGTACATGTATACTACATACAAAAATTACTTTTGCAGTGTGTATTTAGTTAATCCTTTTTTCATATTTCTAAATGGCAGCTATTAATATATTTTTAGTACAGTATTTCATATCTGAGGAAATATTTTTCAGAATTTCATCAAACTTGGTACACGTATATACTTAATACTTCATACACGTTTCGTTCATTCATCTGTATGGTATTGGTCACAACACTAAAAATTTTACTAATAGCCTATATAGTACATTTATTTACAAATAATTTATGCATAATAGGTAGAGACATGCAAAATTCACGTTATTTTCTGACAGCTGACTAGACTCCAAGTGACTGTAGGCTCGTTTGACGTCTCCTGCTGGCCGATATTGTCTTGACTTGCCGCGGAGAATGCTTACACGGTAAAGAGGCCAATCTCTGTAAAGAAGTAACACATGTAAATGACAACGCATAGAAGTTTGTGGCCTTTTGAATCGCAGATTATGCTCTGATATGTATACGAAAGTGAAGTTTAGTCCACCACCAAATGAAAACGCGAATTTTGCATGTCTCTAATAATAGGGCAATTGAAGACGAAATCTTTTTGAAACAAAATTGAATTATTCACAGTAGATTCGTATTGAATTTCAGTGTTAACTAGCACGTAGCAATAATACAAATATTTAAATTGATTTAAATTTTAAGTGATATAAATTCATTAAATTTGTTACAGCGTAAAAAAAAATGTGTTGAACTACAAAAAGACTGAAAAAATTATATTTATCTCTCTTCTACGTTTTGTTTAGGTAAATACATAATAATTAACGAATTCAACAATTGTAATATTACGAATAAGTGATGCGTGTCTCATTTCCCGGAAAGTAATTATAATTTAATTAATGCAATTATTTGGTTCACCTAATAATCAATTACTTGAATACTTCGATAGATAGTTATGATGAATATACATGCCGTTTTATTAAGTACCTACTTAACGACGCCATTAAAAATATCGTAGTTCGGTGTGTTTAACACAATGTAGTTCTTGACTAACAGATGCTGCGAGTTGTCACGTGAATTAGCTAAGTTATAGGTCGTTCGGGATAAAGTGAGCACTAAAAATTTAAGCTTCGAAAAATATCACTAACCGTTACTACATGTGATTGAACATTAACTCTAGTTACCGTACTGCTTGTGATGGTTGGCAGCGAAATTTCGCAATATAGTTAAATTTCGTTGGTTTTAACTAGTGTTGTGTTGTCTATAGTATTGTTGTCCACTGTTCACTGTTTTTTGTTTATTTCCATCTTTTTTTAATATTGGGAATCTGAATCTATATTTGTGTCTGGGTGTTGTCACGATATTCGACTGAATTCTATCTCCAGAATTCCTTGTTGTCTATAGTAAGAATTATTTTGGGGGGGAAAAACTGACAGCAATCCTCTGGGGTTGCTTTTTTTCTGTTTGTCCAACACAGGTTTGATCAGCAAAACATGAGCAATGGCGTACGTCCACAAACCAATAAATTATAATAGTTCAATGTATTTTCTTATTTAAATACAACGATGCTGGAACAAAAGTTACTGAAATCGACAGAAATGTATTTTATATACGTAATAAACTATTTATTATCAAACTGTGTCGATTCATACTGACTGCACAATTTATCTCACACGCGCAAACATCAAGTGACGTGTCCAGAGATGTTAGACATTTCCCGTTTTTAGCAGTTACGCGCGGCAAGATATGAATTGGTTGAAAATATAACTGTAGCAGGGCTTTTTTGAGTGTTCACTTCATACCGAACCTATTACAGTAAGTATGGTCATAATGCATGGCTAGTGGGTAGTCATTTTTGAAAGACTAAATTTTGCTGGAGAAATTCCTGTGTGGTCTCCTTCATCTCTGGGAGAAAATCACTAGAAACCCATAGTGAGTAACTCGCCGCCATCATGAAGAAATAGTGAACACGTTGACAGACCTTCTAATTCAATACAGTAAATCGTAGAAGTTATCGATGCAGCTCGCAGAAGCTTTATATCTTACTTACTTTTGAAAATTTTTTTCTCTACTGTTTAACGTTGTTTCAGTTCTTCACAAATGTGTTAGTTATTTGTTTTCAATACTATTAACGCTTTGCGGGGTTAAGTTCTTACACACCCAATGTATATACAACTATAAAACTACACTTATATATATACATATACATTTGAAGAAATACATTTTCGTTCTTGTTTACGACGACCACAGTATAATCCGTGCTATAGTATAGTTGTCAAATATGATCGGCAACCTGACTATACAGATGTGGGCAAATGGAGTTTATTAAAACATCCAACTCCAAAGAATGTTTTCTAGTTTTTGGAAGATGTTGATAGAACATACTCTTTACGCATTACCTGTAAAGTATACCATATGGGATAGAGTTCCTAGCGACATGTTCCAGAACAAAGATGGGTACGAACTCTAACGCACGCTAGCAGGTGACCTGGAAAGAATGTCGACGTATAAAACTATGATCTCTCCTGGTGATAGAGTTCGATATGAAAGACTTAATGTGAAGTGAACGGTAAATGTGTGAATAATCAGCGCTACCTAGGTACAATTTAGTAGGCTTTGCGGCTGGCAGACGAGGGGTGGGGCCACGCCCGAGTGCGGTGCCACTCGCCAACCTGAACGATGTCACAGCGGCCATATTGGATGACGTCACCATGGCCGCCCTTGGATATGGCCTTGACATTTGATCTTGAAATTTGACCTCAGCCCTTGACAGTGGAATTTGAATTTGCTCTTTGATTTTCACCTTGACTTTTCCCTTGACCTTTGACCATGGCATCCGACCACTATATTGTGTCCATCCGCCATCTTGTACATCTAATACTTTTCGACTGCCATTTGTTTTCAGTACCTGGGAGCCGCCATGTTGGTACTAGCCCTTTGGCCGCCATCTTGATACTGGCGCCTCGGCCGTGTTCAGGTGTGCACAGCAGTCTTCGGCTCAGCCACGTTCGGGTACGCTCGGCAGCCTTCTTGTCTGCAGCTGTCTTTGTACTAGAAGTTGCCAAGAAGGGCACTGTTACTTGGTTCTCGAGTTGGCTGCAATGGTCGCTGCTTTCGTTCGATTAATGAATTATATAAGGGGGTAGTTCACGCCAAATTTGAATGGTTTTAATAATGTTTATGTTTCTACAAGATATGGTTTGTTTTGTAGACATATATTATGACTATTTTTTACAGTAATGACAATTTTTTTGCTTTCATAGTTTTTGTACAAGTGGCATGTTAAATCCCAAATTCGTATATAACGGTTTAGTACAAGAAACGAAAACTAACTGACTTACAGAAATGAAATAATTCCCACTGAATAACAGTTTCATGGACTACATCAAGACATATAAAAATCCTCGTTGACATTTCATGTAATTTGAAAAAAATACATATATTTACCAATTTTTCGTTTAAAATTCAGCAATTTTTAAAAATACAAAATTTATTCTAAAGCGATTTTGATACACATCAGGACGTACTTCGTGACACTGTTCTTCACTGTGAATTATTCCATGTCTGTAAGTCAGTTGGTTTTCCTTTATGTAATAAACAGTATTATGCAAATTTGTACTTTGACCTGCCATTATACAAAATGTATGAGAGCTAGAATATTTTCTGCTGTAAAAATAGTATATATATAACAAACCGTATCTCGTGCAAATATAAACTTTTCAAAACAATTTTTTTTGCAGGGATTCCTCTACTTAATTCGTGTCACATACTAGGCAGCGATAGTATAGCGCTGTGTCACATGTCATGCAGCCTAGATGAAGGAAGCGCTCTAATATCGTAATTT
Organism: Medauroidea extradentata; assembly: GCA_003012365.1. Taxonomy (NCBI): domain Eukaryota; kingdom Metazoa; phylum Arthropoda; class Insecta; order Phasmatodea; family Phasmatidae; genus Medauroidea; species Medauroidea extradentata. The sequence continues at coordinate 92,024 of PNEQ01043903.1, forward strand.
TAAATTGTGTTGTTAAAAAAAATTCCTTAGCAGAGCAGAGTCCCGAACCGTTGGACCTTCCATCAGAAAACTGACATCTTATGCCACTCAGCTTCTGAGGAATGAACCGAAGTAAACATTTAAATTTTCGGTATACATTATATCGGAACTGTTTATTTATTTTACTGGTACTCGTATATCGAAGTTAAATATTATCCCTGACTTGAGGTATTAAAATAAGGCACACGACTTCGACGATTGAGACCCTAGCCACATCCTCAAAGTGGCTAGATAACTCAGGGGATTCAAAATCAAGCCACATCCTCAAAGCGGCTAGATGACTCTGAGGATTAGGAGTCAAACTTTCTCCTCAAAGCGGTTAGATGACGCTGAGGATTAGGAGTCAAACTTTCTCCTCAAAGCAGCTAGATGACTCTGAGGATTAGGAGTCGAACTTTCTCCTCAAAGCGGTTAGATGACTATGAGGATTAGGAGTCAAACTTTCTCCTCAAAGCAACTAGATGACTCTGAGGATTAGGAGTTAAACTTTCTCCTCAAAGCAGCAAGATGACTCTGAGGATTAGGAGTCGAACTTTCTCCTCAAAGCGGATAGATGACTCTGACGATTAGGAGTAGAACTTTCTCCTCAAAGCGGTTAGATGACTCTGAGGATTAGGAATCAAACTTTCTCCTCAAAGCGGCTAGATGAATACGAGGATTGGGAGTTACAGTATTTCTGAGGAGGCTGTCACTAATCATTAACATAAAAATCAATCGGTATATATTTAACATTAATTTGAATAATCATTATTTTTTTTAATTCACTTGTAAATTTTTATGAGTTGTAAAATATTTCCTTCCACACTACTCAGAGAGTATTATCATTTAATATCGATAATTCACAAAAATGTTGATATATATTGTGAAAATTTTCTTTAAAAAGACCATCGACATTCTGATTAGCTCTTGGTAACATACCAATCCACCAAACCCTGTTAGTTAAGTAATATTTGTTATTAAGTTGATATCTTATTATTAATTTTATTGCATGGTTATATGTATATTTACATTACCTAAGATTTTTTGTGTAAATTTGAAACAAAAAATTGCCTATTTTAAGTTTTTTTAGCTGCAAAACGTATTTAATTAAGTTTTTGATGCATGTCTTGACCTAGCGCATGACACTGTTCTTCAGTGTGAATTATTTTATTCCTGTAAGTCAGTTGGTTTTACTATGTGGTATAAAATCGTTTAAAGCAAATTTGAACTTTGATCTGTTATTATATAAAAATTATGAAAGCTAAAACCAATTTAACTGCAGTAAAATATAGTTGAAATGTGTGGCTACACAACTAACCATATCTTCTACAAATACAAACATGATCAAAACACTCAAACTTTTCGGTAAACTCCCCTCGTAACCGTATCGTAACTGAACTTCAGCTAATATTCCATCGACGAACTAAAGCAACGATGAACAGCGGACTTAGGGTCGTCTGTAGCGTCAATGTCCAGACTGCATCGGTAGTACGTCCAACAATCAAGCATAAACCTAGTGATATGTGGAGGTCACATTCACAGCTCCATCGTCATCAGCGTAATCGTGTAGCATCAATGTTATTCGCAACTCGGTTTGCATGATCCCGTCAAGATTGGTTACGCAAACGTAATTGTACTGCGTTCTCATCTGGCTAGCCGTGGCTAATCAGTCTTAATGTTTGGGTGCTATCCTTCCGTGCACAAACCCAGGGATACACTCTTGGGGATACAACAAATGTTATCGCAAGATATCCTCAATTATCACGATGATAATTTTGTACGATTTTTTTTACAGTGAATATCAACAGCTCTGCTATATGGTTACTGGCATCGTGAGTTTGAGCAGAGAGTGTCTCATATGATCGAGTAAAGAGAAAGGTTAATGCGACACAAGACGTGCGAGACTTGGGTTAGAATCCCCAAGATCCCGATAGTTAAAACGGCCAATCACAGACCCAGAAGCAGAGCTGAAGATGAGCACGTGAGCCAATGAAACACGCTGGTGCAAAATCCTTCTTGGGAAAATCAAGGCTCCCTAGTTTTCATACTCGGTGCATTTAATAATTAAAAATAACATGACATAAAACACCAACCGGAATAATTAAAAATATTACTTAAAACGCCTTTATTATTCAACTTAAATTAATGTAAGTTAAAAATATATAGGGGCTACATAAAGAACCCACAGACCAATTAAATAAAATATTATTCGACTTTATTCTACAACTAAACAAATTCATGGAGGAATATACTCACTGATACGTTTTAAAACAATTCCAATTTAATACGGTAAGCCTAGCTACAACTTATAGTTTGGCGGGAAAGGAAAAAATTGCGTGTATATTGCATTGTGAATTGCACAAAAACTCACCAAAGTTTTATTGGGTGCCTGTTATGCTCCCTCCCCTTGCCCCATGTTGTCTTCTCACCCGTATATGTATAGGCCTATATAATATCGTGGTCTTTTTGCAAAACTATTTAAGGCTGAAATTTTTTGTCATACATTGTTTTCACATGCATAAAACCACTCAGGGAGAGCACACGTTGAAGCAATTTTTTACTTAATCAGTAAAAACTTATCTCCATTCTCTTTTCTCATACATATTCAGGATGAAATAGGCTTGTGTTCGTCTACTGGTCTCAGGGTATATCTAGGCAGAGTTTCGCTGCGACTGGTTCACAGATTTGGTCGTGTATGTAACGATGAGACAGGCTAACGGAGTTTCTTTCGCATTTATATTATTAGTGTTGATATTACAGACCCCATTCTTGTTAGTACGAGACGAAACTTGTCGGTTAAACAAAATTGATTCTTCATAATTTTATAGTTAACATTAATTCTTAATTTTACTGTGTGTATTTATTTTAAACATCCTCAAACTTGTCAATATAATTACGTTCATCCAATGTTCTCAGAAAAAAACTCACCAAAATTAAATATGTTCTCCTGTAGAAAAGTTACAACAGCTGGCAATTATTAACTTACTCTGAAGTCTGTAGACATTTTACAAGATTAAATTTCAAGCTATTTGTCATCCGACTAGCATGGCGTCAAACAGAAGCACTTAAAGGCATTTCTCTGGCTACGCAACAGACCTGCGACAATAATATTACTACTTAAATTACGAACATTGAATTGTATGAATGAAATATTTTTGTTCGCGTAAGATTCAGTATATTACGTCCCGATGTTTGTTATAAAGACTAGCACGGCGAACATTGTCAATGACCGATGTGTTTCCTCTGTGTATTCTTATACTTTTCGTCAGCTGCAACAAAATCCCGTTGCATGCATAATCCTGAAAAAACTATTGCTTTACACATTTAAGCAGGATTTACAACGATCCGTCGCGTCCGTACGTCCGTCATCCGTCCGTCGATCACGTGACTTCCAGTCAATCAGGTGTCTGGAATAATTCTATCCGTCCGTCCGTCGAAAGCTTGCCAAGCTTTAACTTTTGACGGACGGGTGAAATTACAGCCTTCTGAAGATGGCGACGATCGTTTTAACTGTTTAATTTTATAAGAAGGCTGTGCATTTTTTTTTATATTTATAAGATGACGCTGTAAATTATATTTTATAATACGATAGTGATAGTTTTGGCATCCGGGAAAAATTAAAACACCAACCGAAATTATTGTTCACATAATGCTTACTCACATTACACCGTAAGTAATTTAATTAGTAAATATTTACACTCGTTAAATTTCTTTGTGACGAAGAACAGTGTTTGCAATTATAAGTAGATGAGTAAAAACCTGTAAAAGTAAATAATATATTTAAGGGATTTTTTTTATGTTCCTCAGAAGTTTTCTGTTTGTACATTGGTAGCATTAAAAATTAAAGGAATAACGACGGACGGATGACGGGTTTTTGTAAATCGCTAGCATTTCTGACGGACGGAACAGGCCAAATAACAGGCGGACGGACGGATGACGGGCGGACGGACGGATGACAGATCGTTGTAAATCCCCCTTAACTAGTCCAATGTGATCATTGTTATCCTCGCCATTGACCGAGTCTTCCATCACAGTCAGTTCTTTTTGTAAGTGTCGTCCCGAGTATTGTGTCTAATTCTGAGCAAAATTTCATTATATTTAGTAGGCGGAATGATTTTTACGACATTCTTCAGACCCCAACATTTCTTCACTGTCTAAAGGCATTATAATTGAAGCAGTGCAGTGCATGTTGTTTTTATTTTATTTTCCTAGTAGCTATGAACGTTTCTGCTTTCAAAGCTTGTGCGCATCCTACACTAAAACCTTAAGTAATAGTAGCTCTACTAGATATATATTGTTATATATTACATTAAAATAATGTTTATTGTTATGAAACAAACGAATAGTGAAACACTTATTTGCATGTCAAATGAAATATGTCACCAAGTCACGTGTAAGTAACATTATTTTCTGAAAAAACAATAAGGAATGTAGTTTTTATAAAAAGTCCAGTAAAATACACAAAGCATGAATGTCAGTTTTGTATCATGCTAGGAATTTATTAACTGTCATCGGTTAAAAGTTAATGTTTAGAGTGGTTGCGTATCACAGTTCCTCGACGGACTGTACACCGCCATATGTAAACTCAGGTTGATTAAGTGTAACGACCATAGATCGACTAGGGGTCGATACCTAATCACGAGGGTGGAAGGGGTTACGCATAGTCTAATTTTCAGGACCACGTTCGGGTCACAAAATTTGTATCTCGACCCTTTCAGCGGCCTCTGAGGTTCGATGCAGACAAACGCACCGCTCAATTACGCGGTGAACAGTAGTGATAATTACACGATTTAATTACGGGCCATGCGCGATAATTCCCCGAGTGAATTATTGCAGCCGCAGGTCGCAGGGCGAGAGTTCAAACTGCAGTGCATTCGTGGCCTGGGTTATTGGGACTTGCCACTGAGGCGCAGGGAGTGGGGTGTAAAGCCTAAATACTAAGATCTCATAATCCATGCACACATCAATAGTTAATCTTATCTTTGTAATGACAGAACATGTAAGTTAACTAAATATAAATGAATTACGATTCAGTATGAAGCTCTACATATACCACGTCATGGTGAGTGAGTAAGTGAGAGGTTATGATAAGCGCTTAACATCGCGGTCTTTAGCGCCGGTGAGGGGTGACATGAGGTAAGTATGGAGCAGTACCATAATGAGGGGTGGGGGAACGGGAGATCCCCGAGAAAACTCGCCGACCAACAGCATCTTCCGGCACGATTCCCGCATGCGAAAATCTGGGGACTGAACCCGCTGGGAGTCGAACCCGGATCGCTTTGGTGCGGGGGGCAAATTGTCTGACCATTCGGCCACCGCGACCCCACCACGACATGGTTGGTAGCACAATGTTCCGTTTTAACTTGTAACTAAACGTGCTAAACACACAAATAATAAAACGTAGTTTAATTTAATTGTAATTAACCACTAACTACGAAATCAATAAATTCCCTCTATCAACTGGCGAGTCAATTGGTTTCAATCGGGACGCAGTGTATGTCTAGCTGTTTTTTTTGTGAGTATAAACGTAAAAACCTGTTTATATGTGACATTTTATTACAAACATTTTATCGTCTTTTTTTGAAAAATTACAGTTGATTTGCTGACAGTCAAGTGCTTCTGATGCAAATCCTTGGGAAAACGTACAGTATTCCGGATGCTTCATATACTCCTTCAAGTTGAGTCGGTCTGCAAGCCGGCCTTTCAATAAGTACTCCATTGCGCTAATATTAAATATACTACGAAATCGACAACAGGTTGTAACAGCGTTTTCCCCGGAGTCTAGTGTTTTCGCTATGGACTGTAGAGCCAAAGATTCGCATAACTCCTAAACTGGCAGGCTCAGGTGAAAAATACCCGCTATATAATATTCCTGACCGTAGCTAGATATATTTGTTAATGCAATCATTGTTACTTGAGCAAGTATCCCGAGAAATGTTGCCAGCAGATAATTGCACACCTTAAGACTGCTGCCTGGTGAAGGGTACGCTTGTGTGCGTGAGGAGAAAGTCGATGAGACGAAACGAACTACGTCGGCCGGAACACGTATTACGATATCGCCTTTACGGCCAAAGTCGTAAACACGCACAGTGTTCCAGCAGTAACGATTTACTGTGGGACTTTAAACGGTGACCCTATCATTTTATTGGACGTGTCATTGAAATAATGTCCAATGAACTGGTAGACCTCAATTTCGAACAAAGCCGTTACATATTTCTTGAGAAACAACCGTGTGAAAAAGCTGATTTGAGCCAATTTTGAGGTCTTGTAAATAATGCTTTCAACGTGCGTTGTGTCTTGAATAGTGTGAAGTGTTTTTTATTTTCATAGATAAGTATTGTGGACGCACGTTTACTAATCTCTGAGAAAAAATGTAACTCTGAACACTCTGCATGCAGTTGGAGCGCCAGCCAGGCGGCCGCCTTAAGAGGGCGTGGTACATAATTCAACACTAGAAGCATTAATCTATAACTGTAGGTTTCTTGAAGCCAATTTGCGAAAATAACACAATAGCAATCCTAGACAATAGTTTTAGCCAACGTTTTGAACAAAATTGTTTCCAGTGTTACGAACTTCTGAGGCACAATCTCTGACGCCGGAACCTCGTGCATTTAACTGCGGCGCAAGAGATCACGCGTAACGAATTAGTAATTCTGGATAAATATTTACTCACAAAGTTGGCAAATACCATTATCTAGGATTGTTATTGAGTATTTTATCCATATTGGCTTCGAAAAAAGCGTAGAAATCAATTGATGTTTTAGCATTTATTTCTCTACCACTCACAATTAAGCGTCCATACTTAACGAATTAAAGGTGAAATTGTACATTAAAATTCCTCAGGAATTTGAATGTTAATATAAAGAAACTGAAATAGAGTAGAGAAAAAAATATTATTTGTCACAATTAAAAAAAAAAAAATGCCAATGTGACAAATTACTTCGGGAGATCGAAGTTACGGAATAACTACGTTATAAATAATTAACCAGAATCGCGTTACACCAGCAAAATTTTTTTTCTAAGATATTCAAAATATTTTGTGGAATTGCTCTGTTTTGGATTTTCTGCATTGACTTTTAGACTCTTGAAATTGCTAGAAACGTCTTTAGCATACGTCTGTTTATATACAGGGTCTACTTAACACAGTTAATTCACATGTAGCAAGTCTGTTAATATGTATAACTGAAAACAATTTATAGAAGAACTTGTAAACATGAAGTCATAGGGCCAATTACGTTTGGTTTAACTAGTTTTTGAAGTTAACCAACATCTCAGGTCAGCAAAACACTAACCCTACAGTCGTGAAACATATAACACGTACTTTATACGATAGATATTTGGTAGATAATTTTGTAGGGAAATATTTAGTCCTTTAGCTGCACGGAGTAACGTAATTATCAGATGTTTAATACTATTTTTTTTTGCTTTTTATTTCCTGTATATCTTTTCCATGAAAGATCTCCGAACCACAACCTTGGTGCGTATCTATTTATCTAAGCTTGTACTAGTCACGAAATATCTATTAAAATATATAAAAAAAAACTGCAACAGTTTTCCACAAAACATATGATGTTATGTTGTTTATTTATGGTGCCACAATTTATCTTGTCCCAATTTTCGTCGTTACGGGAAAACATCGCTCAAATTTATATACCAATCACTCAAATGAAGTCATCGCCGATTCAGAATAACGTATATAACCGGCCATGTGGTTTTAATTAGACATACAAAATATAATTTTATGTTACGCCATACCCATTCTCTCATCAGTTAAACCAAACTATCGTTCACACTGTCATAATATGATTTAACATTTTATTCGTGCTACTGTACTATACACGTGACTCTACCTATCTTACCATTCGATATGACAGTTGCTTTCTGTTTACTACGCTCGCTTGCCGACGTGGTGTTGCAATATTAACCGTCTTCACTTAGCGAACTGCCTTTTGCATGTAAGTCGGCGTGATAAGTTTCCCGTGTGCAGGGTTATTAAATGTGTTTATGTTAAATTTATCACACTGTAAACGTGGCTTATTAAGTCTCAGATTAATACGATTGTTTTAAAACCTTCAACAGGTTCTATTTATCAGCACATTTTGAATAAAAACGAATACCTCCCAGGTTATAAAAAAAATTGGAGGTTTTTCATTGTTTCTACGTAAGTACGAAGGCTGTTGACAAAGGCGACATCTTAGAGCTATCTGCGATCACAGGTAGCACAAATATAGCAAATTCGGGTAAAATTAGGTAAGGTAATTGAACTTTATGTCTCGTCGACAGCGTAGTCGTTAGAGACGGTGACACACAACTAGGTACAGGAGCTGAGAGAGGAGTCGACCATGGCCTTTGTTAAGAGATCATACCATCATTCACTTAGAGCGCTTTCGGGAAACCATGGAAAACAGAAATCAGGACGGCAGGAGCAGGGGATCGAACCCAGGTCCTCCCGAATGTGAGTCCAACTTGTTACCGTAGTCCCACCTCGCTCAGTTGAGCCAACCCCCGTAGCTCAGTTGGTACGGGTCAAATATCAGCGTGGCTTACTAAATGTGTCACCTGTCAGAAGGAAAAAAATATGTATGTGATGCTGAACCCTGTGGATAGAAACCACTGCATAAGTCTCGTAAGTTGAATGTTGATTATGAACGTAGATTTAGCTTTGTACAATGCAGAAATAAAAAATAAATGGAGACAATTTTTTAACTTCGAAAGAAGAGGCGTTTACTGCCAACCACGGGTGGTTTTGGGGACCAAGTCATTTAAGAATTACTATAGTATAGATATTACAGGCAGACACACGGCAAAGAAACCTTTCTTCGGAAAATTAGATGCCGCGAGGGTCTCCTTTTATGAAGTGAAAGGACAAAAAGATGTGTAAATTAAGTTAGTCGGAATTAATACTGTAGCTAAAATGACTGACGACCAGCTTGTTTATATCGTTCATATGCTAGTGTATTCTGAATTTCTTCATTATAGGTGTGACCGGCTCGATTAGGGTTTGGCTGCAGAAATAGAACTAGACACATTAAATGTAATATAAAACAACTTTCTGGAAGCTCGCGGAGGAGAGGGACCACCATAGGCCGTAGGCAGCTGTGAGTTGACTGGTATAAGTTAGAGACAGTGTTTAAGGGTGTCCAAATGGGGGAAAAAATAATTTCATACTAGTTGGAGATAGTGTTAGTTTTGTAGAGGTTGCTTGGCAATAAATTTCCATTTACAAAAACCAATTTAGCTCAACCAGTTTTCCCATAATGACACTTCAAAGTTAAAATTTTCTCGTTCTTAGTTCTTATTAGCTGCAAAAACAAATGTGTTTAAATAAATTTTAAAAAAATCACACTGACATGTCATGGGCTATTGCTTGACATGTTAAAATCCATTACAATTTTTTTTTTGTAATTACAAAAAAAATCTGATATATCGAATTTTTTGCCTTATTTATCGACTTTTTTAAATACAAAAATATATTGTAACGTATTTAAAAATATTTCGAGCAATAGTTTCAGCGTGAATTTTTAAATGTATTTATGTTCATTTGTTTTGGTAGCTTATAAGAACTAAAAACGTGCAAATTTTGACTTTGAAGTGTCATTATATGGAAAACTGGTTGAGATTTTTTTTTTCGTAATAGGAAACTGTACTCCCAACTAACGTTTAAAAATCTAACACTACTTCATACAAATATAAAATTATAATTTTTCCCGCTTGGACGCCCTCAAGCCCGCCTCACACGATCCCTAATTTCTGCTATATTCTTTTATACACTTGGGTAAAGTAGTTAATATTCGTATATGTGCAAACATAATGTTACGATTTGATTCTATTTTCGTTGGCCAATGTGTGCGAGACTGCAATGAGCTTTCAGTTTCTTTAAAAAAAGTTTAAATAATAATTAAATAAACGTGTATGACTGACGTCTTCCTCCAGCTGGTATCTTCTCCAGAATTACCTTAGCAGATATCGGTGAAACACTCCTCGCTTATATTCACACGATACCTAGAATTGTAACAGAAAACTAAAAGAAACACTTAACCACTATTTTAATGAAAATGAGGTCGATTCTAGTAAAAAAGAATGAGAAACGCAAACGTAAATGGTGGACTAGACCTTGGCTGAGAAACAAAATCAAGGATGTAGGCATGGTAGTCTAACGATGCCTCGGAATGAATGAATGTTAGTTTACTCAAGTTATTTTGTGAGGTTTAAGCCATTTTGAACAAACTCCGCTGTGAAAATTTTATGGCGATGCGTCACCACAAAGCGGCTGAGATTGGCCATAGAGGTTTTTGGGTAGAAAGCAAGGAAAATTGCTTACAGAAAAATACAACACGTTCTAAAGACAATCTTTCGGGTACGGAATCTGATATGCCCAGAGATAGGCCGTTTGGGGTGATGCTGGAATGTGGCTTACACGGGAACCGAAATGCTGATAAAAATTGGGTATGTAAGCTGCTACGAAATTGGGCACAACGTGAGGCCGGGTTAGATGACGGGAGTGTCTGAAAACAAACGGCTCTCAGTGGTATTTTGTTTATACGGAGGCAGGGCGGTCCACTGCATCTGCTACCTTCATGTTTTTCTTGTTTGAGACACGATACATCGTCCTGCCATGCCGCCAGAGCAAACTAACCAATAACTGGACTTTGTGGGATTGGAAATAGTAGTTTGGAATTTAAATATAACTTACGTTAGTGTTAAGTGGGCAATTGTGACATTTGTAAATAATGTGCATTGATTAATGGAAAACAGAAAAAACTGTTTTAACTGCACAAGCTGTCTTTTAGAATTGCCGCTGTGGTTACGTGCATAAAACTACGTGTCGTGACTGCAAAACTTATAGTAGCAACTGCATTTATGAGGAATTCGTGATATTTATAAGTTCACGCGCGATTTCAGGACGCCCGCTTTAGAACATGTGTTTTGTACGTGAATATTTCATTTCGATACAACCATCGTGTGAATGTAGGCAACTACCATACTGACTGGTCAGGTAATTATTATAAGTAAGTCATTAAGTAACGTATTTATTATTGTCACTATCTTTTCACTGATTACGTTATCGCATGAAACACGTGTTCTGAAGTTGGCGTTTTGAAATTGTGCGTGAACTTCTGAAGTCCTCACAAATGCCTCATGAATGCTGCTGCAACGTCTAAACTTTGTTGTCAGGACAAGTACATTTAGCAAGTAACCACAGTGAGCGCTATAAAAGACTCAATGTACAAGTTAACAATTTTTCTGTTTTCCGTACACTAATGCCCTTAATTTTTTAGTTATGTTGTGTTAATTTCGGTGGACAAGAAATTGATCAAGCAAATGGCCGGTAATCGCGGTCATACAGCTGATGGGGCTTACGCAAAGACTGCTTGGTGTGGAGTTTTGCTGCGGCCAGAGGTGTTATCAGTTTATCACTTAAGGGGTATGGAAAGGAACTATGTCGAGTGGACAACTGGAATACTCAATCGTAAATAAAATATGAACTACTAATCAAAATCACGGTGATATTTTTTTGCCGAGTAGATGTTCCATCAGCGGACGTTTATTTATATAGCATTATGCTGTAGTATGTTTTACTTCGAATAAAAAATTAGAAACGTTTTTTTTTTTTTTTTTTTTTTTTTTAGAAAAATAAGTGTTTGAAACCACAAAATCTACAAAAATGAAAAACTGTCATTTTTAATATGATTATATCTAGGCCTCTTTAGTAACCGAATTTCAAAAATATTCGCGATTTCATTTGAAAATTGTTTTACTATCCGAAAATTTCTGTCTGTTAAAATTATTTTTAAACGAAAGCGCAAGTATTTTTGAAATTCCGTTATCATAGAAGCCTAAATATTATCATATTAAAAATTATAAAATTACAACTTTCCATTTTTGTAAATAAACGTCGGCTGATAAAATATCTACTCGGCAAAAAAAAAATCTCATCGAATTTTGATTGGTAGTTAAGATTTTATTGATGACTGAGTATTGCAGTCGTCCGCTCGACATAGTACCTTTCCATAGCCCTAAACTCTTTTATCATAACCGATACCCCTACCCCTCTTTCCTTCCCTGAACAGTCCCACGATTCCAACCCCAGGCGAGCATATACCACTCTGAGACCGTCAATTAATTATCGCCACTCTGTATTTGACGATCATTTTCCCACATCAAATATGCATGCCGTCGAAGTATTAAAATTTTAATGGCTGTCTGTGGGAAACCTCGTAATTTTTGTTGCGTGCTAAATGTGGTATTTGCGTGCTGCGTTCTGGTACTGCTGCGTTGTCAAAACCACCGCGTGAAATAATTGTATGTAAATAGTAGCTTGTTGTTTGAGGAAGTAGGGTCTGCGAGAGCAGTGATTTTTAAACTTTTTGATGTACACTGGGAATACAATTAATATTTTTTTTTGGAATGTGGAATTTTTTGAGGATTTATACTGTGCTGGATAACGCGTACATTATTTAATGTTGGAATGCACACACAGGCAAACAGGAAAACAAGTACACATCCACACGCCATACATAAAATATGTAAAAATTTATATATATATATATATATATATATATATATATATATATATATATATATATATATATATATATATAAAGTAGTTAGTAATACGACACTTTTTAAACACAAAACTAGTTTTCGCTGAGTCATTATAAAGAAAAAGTAGGTACAATTAGCTGACTAAAATCACAGCTAAATTCAGTAGTAAGGTTCTTTCTATGAATTATATATCTACGTATGTTTTATCAGTCTCTCTGTGCAATATATCTTGAAGGCTAATGTTTTATGAATTCACTCAGAACCTGATATTTGGCCACTGCGAACACGGCAACTATATCCTCGGTTTTATTTTATGCATTGTTAAAGTTTTCGGCTCTTACCCTAAACAAGCTCATAATGTGCGCATGTGACGTAAACACCAAACAATCTCAGTTCCAATTGATGGTTACTCATCGATAATTGTATAATAGCTGAAGACGCATGTTTAGGCTTATTCCACCTTCCTTATATATTTGGTTAGCCCACGATTATCTGACAAAGTGTCTGAAACTACTATCTGTATTACAGTACAGAGACTTTGTTTTTTAGATAATAAAACAAACAAGTAGCACGTACGAACACGTTTGTAACAAATCTTCTGGTTGCGCTAGTAATATGACGGTTACTTGTTAAAGGGGGGAAGCGGTTTCTCTCAGTAACTAAGATCCGAATTCAGTTATGCCTTTTGATGGTTATCCACTCACTGAATGGCTGTTCTATGAAAACTACTCGTCAGAGACATCTTTCGGTGGTTGGTTGACTATTCAATGAAAACTACTCGTCAGAGACATCTTTCGGTGGTTGGTTGACTGTTCAATGAAAACTACTCGGCAGAGACGTATTTCGGTGGTTGGTTGACCGCTGAATGCAGCATTCGTACCAGCTGAAAGCGAGTGAGCTCTGAAGCTCATTCGAAAGCCTATTCCGTTTGAAGTAAATAAAACAGGTCACGTTTTTATACATTATTATTCGTTTTAAACATGTCTACATGGGCAATTAAATTATAAAAAACCTTCTTGCCACTTGGCAGAATAACTGGGTGGTTAGAAATCACGTTGAAGAAATTTTTAAATAATATGCGTTATTGGAAAATGAAATTCAAATTCCGAGAATATATATCCGAAATGTGGCAGACACATTTCACTTGTATCGGGATGTAGAATTTGAAGTATCGTTTATCAAAAACAGTTGTAAGATATGTGTTATATCCTCGTGTATAGCATTTTGAGGTGTTTCAAATCGTGGTTAATCAATCCCTGCAATGACGAATTTAACTATAACTTTGCGATTTTGTGCTACAGAGAGCTTTCAGGTTAGTGCATGAGTCTGTTCTAACCTTAAAACTCAGCAATATGCACCAAACTGCGAGGCATTTTTCCGTATTTGAACAGCAGAAGAATAAAGGCGAAGACACACGTGATATGCAGAGGGTTTTTGTGCCTAAGCGTACCCAACTCACGAAGATCTTGGTATCGTGGACACGGCTGTATTTTAAAATTATGGATTTTATCTACAGTCTGTTTCACATAAAGTGATTTCGGCAGGCCACTAACACTGGCATTGACAACTGATCATTCATACCAAATTTAACAAAATATGCCCCTAATGACTGATACATTATTACCTTATCTGATGCTGTGTTTAGATTGTATACGCAATTACAGATTTTATATGAAGCATAAGTAAATGATGAAACAGTACGATGTCCCACACTAGTGATCCAACCCCTCCTCCAACTTCTTTTAGCGAACCCCATGCCAGTGTTCTTTCCAATCCCAACTTACTTCACATGCATATTTCTGTATTTTCTTAAGTGCTTTACATGCTTTAAAAATTTGCCTATTACATATTCATATTGAACTACCGTAGACCTAGCTTCTTTGAAGCCATTTTGCAATAGTTCAACCACATGTTATTGTAGGAAGTTTGTATATATTTGAATGGTAACAGTCAAAGCTCTGCTTTTCCTAAAGTAAATAAGTTAGGACGGCATTTATGATGGGACACGAGACAAACGACTGTCTAAGTAAGGTAGGATGTATTCCTACACGCACTGTGAGCAGTTCAAAACGAGGAAATGTGCAGTGTTGCCAGATCTGTGCCAAATGTAGAGGTGAACAGGCTTTCAGCTGGCAGTCGCTCGAAAGGCGTTTTTGGAGTACAAGAAGTGGAGAGGCTGCCAGGTGAATGAGAGTTGACACTTCCTTCTCCAGTTGACTATATTCCACTTAAGAATTAATTGTTTGTTGTTTATATCTGTCCATGTCCTCGTGTCGTCTTCTGGGATATGACTAAATTCCTTTCAGGAATTATCTGGATGTTTTATGTATGTTGACTACAACTTACTGGCTTTTCTTCCTTTGTTTTTTTTTTTTGTGGGTTTTTCCGCAATACGGCAACATTCGCCCACAATGGCGCATGTCCAAAAATCATTAATGTTCATGAAGTTTAGAAATTTACTAAATAAACTGTAGGTGACTCGGGACAAATAGAGAACTTTTAAAAACTCAGTTACATTCTTCTATTCTGTTTAACAAACTTTTCCTGTCGCTTTTAATACAAAACGAGTCTATCTAAGTTAACACGAAAAGTAAGTTAACGTCTGAGAGCAAAATAAATAATAATTTTAGATCATAAATCTAGACAGTCTTCGGAAGTTCTTACTTTAATACGAACCACCTGTAACAAATACGTATTTCATGGTAATGGTGACGTGTCCGACTCATGACGGAAGCATGAGGTGTGTTTGTCTGTGATGTAAGAGCGTGAGTGGCCATTCCAGGTTGCATTACGCCGTGCAGCCACACCTCCACGGCATGCATTTTAAACAAAGTGCACACCTTGCCTCGTGTCGACATCTCCTCGACGTTGAAGTCGTGGAGTTACTGCAGCTGTTGGTAGAAGATGATTTATCGTGAGAATGTTTTCTGCCAGCATATTCTGCAAATCAGTGTGTCGTCCTGCGTCATGTCATGTATTGTTGGCCGGCGGTTATGTGGCACAGTCTAGTTGTTTACAGACGAATGACAGACGTACAGTAGTAGTGCACCAGAGTTATCATCGGCCCAGTCAAATAGGGACTCGCCAGTAACGAAATAAAAGAGTAAGAAATGAATACCTCTAACTGAAACCTAGCGAGCAGTCAACTTTTCCTGCGATAAATCACCTTCTCTAACTATAGGACGTCCAAGTGGGTAAAAATCAAAACTTTATATTTGTATGAAATAGTGTTAGTTTTGATGCAGTTACTTGGGAGTAATCTTTTCTCTTACGAAAAAAATGTACCTCATTGAGTTTTCCCATAGTTACACTTCAAAGTCTAAATTTGCATGTTTTTAGTTCTTATAAGCCCCAAAAACCAATTAACACAAATCAATTAAAAAAAACATAAACTAACCGTCACGGGCTACTACGTGACATGTTTTGAAATTCATAGCAGAACATTTCTACATTTTAAAAGATCGATAAAAGAGACAAAACAATTAAAAATTTTTGAAGTTTTTTTTTAATCTACGAAAATATTTTGCAGTGGATATTAATGCATTTCAAACAGGAGCCTGTGACGTGGAGTTACAGTGTGTATTTTTAATTTTTATATGTCCTTCGGTCCATGCAGCCCATAAGAACTAAAATCATGCAAATTTAGACTTTGGGAAACTGGTTGAGTTATTATTTCTTTGTAATAGGAAAATGTATTCACAAGTAACTGCTACAAAACTAATACTACTTCATACAAACATAGAATTACGAAAGGACTCTCCAGTAATTTTCATGACAAACAGCTTGTAATAACTACGTTGTGGGGAAAAGTATAACTCTTAACAAATATGTTCCTTCTACACAAAATACACAGTGTTTCAGTCACATTTAGCATTTAGGCTATACTGCACAGCAATTCGTAGACCGACCTATATTCGAGTGGAGAGAGTGAATATGTACTTATGGTCACCACTTAAGTGCGCTGCCTACCACGCGCTTCACATGTGTTGTAATGCACAGGAAAATAGCATTTTTTTTACAAAATATTTGAAATTTTTTCCATTGTGCCAATATAAGAAAAGAAAACACACTTCGGAATAGGACGGAATGTCAACATAGTTAACAACGGCTTTTTCAAGCAGCCATACTTTAAAATATTTTTTCGTTATTTATTTTTATTTATTATGTAAATTTTACGCGACCTCAAGGCCGTGGTAAAGATATATAGTGGGAAGGGATTTGGCAAGGGCATGTTTACGGAACCATCCCAGCATTCCCCTGGAGTGATTTCAGAAAACAATGTCAAACCTAAATCAAGATGGCTGAACCCAAGTATCGAACTCTGATCCTCCAGAATGCGAGGCGAGTGTTATACCAATATCGCACTACGCTCGGTTGTGTGTGAAACTCAGATAGAAACATGTACTGAACTTTGCTACAGATGATCTAAAAGTGAAATCACATGCTCAGTGTTTAAAGTGCCATTGTAGAAATGGCTTGGCGGAAATCTTGCACGCTAGTTCAGAGCTAAGCTCGATGTGGCTATGCGACATGTGATGTGTACTACAAGGTTACACGTATCGCTACGTCGCTTCTGAGCCGCCTAGCGCGGGTAGGCGACACTGGAGAGGATGAATAGAAGGCCTAGGTAACGGGAAGGTCTCGAGAGTAAATCGGAAAGCAGAAACACGCTTGTACCTCAGCTGATCGTTCATTGGTTAATCTCATTTTATTGCTCACTGGCTATGGCTCGTATCCGTGTCTAACGTGTCCAACAAACCTTCGAACAATACATACATGTGTTCGGGGTTTAGCTTGTCGCGACATATTCTGGTCTCTCTACTGCATTTGTTGCATAACCATAAGTAGGGAAAGTAATATTTCTCGAGTTCAACGACATGCGTGTTAGCATCCATCGTCTTATTTATACGCAAGTCTCGGTCATTTGTACATTAGCAGCTATTCGCTGGAACAACAGACAATGAACGAATAGACGGACTCGAGTATGCATAGGACAGTGAATTCTAACACGTCGGTCATTGAACTCGCGAATTGTTACTGTCCGTACTCATAAGAAGTTTGTCTAACCACGCTATCTCGTATTACTTTAGCTGTAGAGTTAAAAGTAACATAAACTAACATTTGAAACAAAGCTGTAATGATAAATCAAAATAACAATTGTAATGTTTACTGCTGTTAAATTATTACGAAAATTTTATAAACATGCCTGACCAGTGGCGTATCGTGGTCGTGTTCAAAGGCTTGCAATATCAGCTACGACTATACGCTTAGAACACGTGGACTCAATGCGCCCACCGGTCATATCCAATAAACTTGTGTTGTGTATAGACTGATATGTAGAATAATTTGCAGGTTCACTGACCTCCAGGTTAGCCTCCAAGAATATGTGTGTACTGAATGTGATAACAGCTCTTTATTAGTTGCTCGCTGACAGTGAAATGTGCTTGTGTTCAGTTAAAGTTTTGTTATTGGCTCAGCTACATCCACGAAGTGTCGAGCAAGTCAACGGCCAATTGTGAACATGTTACAGACGTACAGTTGCTGGAATTATATCTTGCGCCTAAAAGGAAACGCGAATTTTTCAGGTAGCAAGATTATATAAATGCAAACAATACAAGGTTTTCCTGGAACGGGAATGTCCCACCACTTCCCACATTCCTACCCATGTCCAGGGTTTTTCAAATCAGCCACGTGCTATCCAGCCGGAATGACATGCCCTAGATAATGCATGGTGTCCATTAGAATTACAGATGCTTTATGTTTCATTGCAGTTCATAGTCTGCCGTCGTTCATGGCGACAAAAATTTCAAAACACAATAATAGGCGTCAATAAACTGGTGGCGATCAAATGTTTTATTGGAGATTACGTTCCTTGCTTCTTGTACTCTAGTGGAAGAAGAGCGTACCTGCTCCTGCTCGTCTAATGGTCCCACAGACAACTCGATGTTATATATAGTCATTGCTTATAACTAGGGCCATGAACACTTCGCGAAAATAATGTTGCCCCAGATAGTCTCAGTGACTTACGTACACATCTGCAGCTCTGCTTCATGATGATTGGCAGCGTGTCTTTGTAAAGTGAAGTATCTCGTTTGACAGTGCCAACTACAATAAATTTACTGCGACACCACACAACTATGACTTGCAGATAGAACCTCAAGACACGTGAGATTTAAAACATCCAATCACTGACCACGAAGCAGAACTGTAAATGTGAACGTGAGACAGTGAAACAAACTGGGGAAAAATTATTTTCGCATGAAGTTCATTGCCGTACGTAGCACCTCATGCTTTGGAACACGACCACGATACGCCACTGTACCTGAAAAAAGCTCAGTAACAATGAATATAAATACAAAGCGTATGGGGAGGAAACCCGGCGAACAGGGTATCTCAACCAGATTGCAGATTTATGACTGGGTGCCGTAGGCGTCTGCTTACCCTCAAGGATGGCGTGGAACGAAGCTCTACAGTGGAGAAGCGCCGGAATGAGAAGGGCAGGGGAAACGGGAGATCCACGAGAAACTCCGCCGACCAGCGACATCGCCCGGCACGATTCCCACATGTGAAAATCCTGTGGCCGACCCAGCCGGGAAATGCGCAAATATCGTCTTGGGTGGGAGGCGAATGGTCTGATCACTCGACCGCCGCGGATCCTGCAAAGAAAATTTTACGCAGCGTTTCTTTTCAGGTAAGCGCATGTTCGCAGTCCTCATATTTACTGCGCCATAAAAGTAGATTAAAATCGTTATATAACTGTAGGTGAAGTAGCATTCTGGCTAAAACCTTACCGCGGGATGCATTAGGCGCAGTTGTCGTATTATGGAGATTCGTACCTCAAGAGTACTTATTGGGTAGATGATGCGACCTGCTAAATAACAACTAAGCTATTTCAATTTGAGTCAAGCGACTTTAGATAAACGTAACCAAACGAACATGTCATGTTATAATTAGGGCCACGATTTTGTCGCGAAAAGATTTTTGCCCCACTTTGTTTCAGTGTCTCATGAGCATATCGGCAGCTTTGCTTCATGGTTATTAGCAGGCAGCGTGTCTTTGTTCAGACACGTCTCTCATTTGACTGTACCAATCAGAATACGTTTATTATGACTCCGTACGTTTGTAATTTGCCAAGGCAAGTGACAGTACAATCATCCAATCACAGGCGATGCAGCAGAGCTGCAAATGTGCACATGACGCATTGAAACCAAATGTTGCAAAAATCTTATCGCCATAAAATCGTGGCTCTAGTTATAATACATAATCAATTAGCTGAGATCATCCTGAAGTCAACTGTATTTTACGAAAGTCATTTTCAGAAATATTTGCGGCATCATACGACTTCTGTCTAGTACTTAATTTGAATAACGCATAGTCCTAAGTGATACGGAATATTAAGGCAGAGTTGAAACGTTACGGAAATGTAGCGCCCCGCGAGAAGCCGTACTACTGAAATGGACTATGATAGCCGAACAGGAAAAACTTATTCTTACTATGATACAATAAATACAGGATCTGCGGTATTATAATGACAGCAATTAAAATTTTATCGAACACTTAATTTCGCCCACATACCATTATAATTTTTGTTACTTTACAACTTAACAATACGTAGACAATCTCTTTAAAAATGGAAATTAATTTTAGTATGTATACTTAACTTATAATAATTACAGTTTTTCATGCTTAGTCTTTTTCGTCATAAAAGAAGCTAAAATTGCTTAGACTATTTTGATAAATATTTGCTTAAGATAGTTCGAAACTCAGTGCTTCAGAACACGTATTTCAGATTCATATAAAGCAAAAACGTTCGAAACATATAGTAACTGTTAACTACTTTACGTACCATAAATTCGTCAAGAAGCGTAGGGTATCCCTAAATACACAAACATAATAAAATGTGACATACAGCGAGTTGTCTACCAAAATGAGAAGGCGAAAAAATTAACTTTTTGGTAGGTCTCGAACGTTGCAAATTACCTACTCTTACTTGAGTTAATATCAAGAACAATAATGTTCTCAGTTTTTAACGTTTTTAAACAATTATGTTCTTGTTTGCTTGTTTTACCTATAAGGATTATTTGTATCAAACTAGAGCGTTGTTGACAATATCAGTTCTAAAATGCGATGAAGGTTTGCATAATATTCGCTCGATTCCCATTAAATATTAAGAATACAAAAAGAGACAAAATTTAATAAATATAATAATTGATTAATTTAGAACGTTATGGAACAGTTAAATGTGCTGTGATAAAGTAGTTCGATCGTAATAGTTTTGCATATTATATTTTTTAAACCGGAAAACGGACAGTTTTTTGTAACTTCTGATGTAGAACGCCGTTTTGTGAAACATTATTAATTTTCCTCCGCTTAAATCCTAGTCACCAAAACAAATATTTATAGGTTCCAACAAATTCTGCGGAAAGTATGTCACGGTTCTGTTCCAGTCTGGATTATTTAAATTACCGCTTTCATGAAATTCTGTGGATGAAATTGTAGAATCTGCGAGACAATCGCGAATTACACATTTTTCTTCTCATAAAAAAAAATGCAATATTATGACAAAAACCTAGCGGGGCGCGGTCTACACGTTTTAATTTTTATTTTTGTACCGGATACATTTTTTTTCTTATTTTAAACACAAAATGTGGCTAAATTTTGGTCTTATAACATTTATCTACCTCGCATAGTTTTTGCGTAATATATAGTTAAAGTCAATACTTTTATGTTGCCGTTTTAAGGCTGATACTAAAACCAACTCACTTACCAAACTGAAGGAAAAAAAACAGTGAAAAAAGATGTTGTAGGCTACAAGTTCACCTATGTTAAACTGCAAAGTAAAATACTTATTATTTAAATTATTGAATTATTTAAATTTGTATTTTAAATTTCAGCATTTTTATTTAAATACAAAAAAAATAGTCTTGGTTTTTACGTACGAGAAATTATAGGCTGCTACATCTTTATTCTATATATATATATATATATATATATATATATATATATATATATATATATATATATATATAAAGAATATATTTTTTTTTTTTCGGATTAGCATGTCAGTTAGTTTTAGTGTCGCCCTTAAAATGTTAACTTGCCAATTTTTACTTTAACGAGTCATTTAACGAACACTACAAGGAATAAAAAACTTTCATAAGAAAAAAGTTTTAGTCATTCTTTGTGTCTACAATAAGAAAAAATATATCTGGTAGAAATAAAAATGAAAACGTGGTGATGGAAATATTTGTAGACCGCGCCCTTAAGAGGGCGTGGTACATAATTCAACACTAAAAGCAATAATATATAACTGTAGGTTTCTTGAAACCAATTTGCGAAAATTAAACAATAGCAATCCAAGACAATAGTTTTAGCCAATGTTTTAAACAACATTTTTTCCAGTGTTACGAACTTCAGAGGCACAATCTCTGACGCTGGAACCTCGTGCATTTAACTGCGGCACAAGAGATCACGCGTAACAAATTAGTACTTTTGAATAAATATTTACTCATATAGTTGGCAAATACCTTTATATAGGATTGTAATTCAGTATTTAATCCATATTGGCTTCGAAAAAGCATAGAAATCAATTGATGTTTTCAGTGTTTATTTATGTACTAGTCACTCTCAAGCAAGCAACAGTGAACAAAGATTGAACACGTTGGGTTACCCTTCCTGTGAGACATCCTGTATACTCACTCCTCGGAACATAACCCACGCGGCGATTATATTTTCCCCCGGCTTAACGTAATGGCCGTCTGGAAAGTTTTCCCTTTGCGCGAGGGGGTAATAGTATATTGTTGTGCTCATGGGTAAGCACGCGACTACTACGCGGGGAAAGGAAAACAGCTTGCTTTTTTTTTTCTTTTTCACTCGTCGGTTTGTTGAGAAGACTATAACGAGAGGCCATTTTATTTTATGGTTTTATTTGTGTGCCGAGACGAAAGCGCATGAGGCGAAATTGTTTCCGAATCTCGTCTCCGTCCCCGCTCCCGCCGTCTTTTTTTTTTCTCTTTTGCTCGCCAAGGTCGGTATTTCTAGCAGCGGAATTCTATGTCCTCAAACCGCCTTGTATAATGCTGATATCCCCTTTATTCGTGTTTTTTCTTCGACGTCACTTTTTATGTTCGGAAAGAAATATATATCGACGTTAACTTTCCCAGCTTCCAGAACTCTGGAGGTCAGTGTTGTTACGACCTTTGTCCCGTTGACAGGAAAGAGAATGGAATACGTGAGCGGTTTATGACTCTGCATGACGATGAAGAAATAACCGTAGTAAGTTTGACGGGTTCATTCCAGTGCAAGCTTCCTGGGTGACAGCATGACTGCGTGGGATATTAATTATCACCACATTATTGCAAAACAAAACATAACACAAAAACTTAATCATAATGTTAAATATTTCTACCCTTTCGAATGCGAAAATGTTGCCTGAGTTACTGAAATTTCAGACGTTGTGTGTTTAGGTACACACACATATATAAAGCGCATTATTTAACGAAAATAATGGCAAAAATATTTTTATTTGAGGTGGATAAATCTTGCATTGCAACAAAGAAAAATTTGAAAACCTTACGTTTCGTCGTTAAAACGTTTATTTTATAAATAACATCAGTTTCTTTGTACCAAATATAAACAATTTTTTTAAACGTAAAGTTTGTGTTGAAAATACATACTTTTATTTCACGGTAAAGGATTCTATTTAACTATCTTAATACTGACATAATTTTTGATACAATTAGTGTAACCTTTAACTCATTTGTGCCATGGGATAAAAATGTTTTATTACGCCCAAAGAAGTGTAAAAAATTAAAAACTATTTTTTTTGTGAATAGCTAATTTTTGGTAACATTCAAGCATAAACCATGTACCTACTGTTTACAGTCATTTCATTCGATGTTTGACAAAAGTAGCATGTCGCAGTTAAGCAATATTTCGTATATTCGACTATAGTAGAATGTCGCAGCGAAAGGAAAACAGGGTTTATGCAAAACCAACAAAACCAACTCCACGAGGCTACACTGCTTCTGTTTAAGAATAACTTTTAAGAGGCCTATGTATCTGGCGCTTAAACGATGTTGTATAGTGTCTCAAAGCAAAACACATTACATATTTGGTATACGTCCACTGCAAGCATGTAATTGCAAATAATCCATAGTTCGTAGCTCGAAAAAGGTATTTAAGAAATACCTTTTTTTTTTAGATAATAATATAAGAAAAAGTTAGTTGCTATACTTTATTGGGTATGGTTTAGATTAGTGCTTAAGCTAGAATAGTTAACGATGAGAAAAACTAACAGAACATTTTTAAAATACTATTTTATTTAATGGGAGTGAGATGTAAATATTAAGGATAATTCCTAGTTAACACTTCAGCACACTTTCAAGATGCTTTATTTATTAAAATTTCCACAAGAGTAATTTATTCGACAGTAAAACACTTTTAAAACAAAGACTGAAGTCGTATATTTGTTACTGTAGTCGAAATTTTGATATTGGAATATTAATACTGTTACTAATAAAATACGATATCAGCGAAATATTTTATATAACTACATGTGTTCATAATGCATACTATTTTATGAAATATTAATCCATTAATAGTAACCTTGCTGCGTTTATTGTGAATACATTTCTGTATTAAAACCCTTTTAGTAAGTGTTTTTTTAAACAGAAAATCGACTAAAAGTGAAGTGTGTTTTCATATTTTCTGTATTTTTTTCTTTTCTACACTCACAGATACTTCCCTCCGGTCAGAGTCCATCCTTGGTTTCCACCCCTCAATGTGCCTTCTCAGTCGAGAACACGATCAGCTGTCGCTCAAAATGTCTGTACGTCGGCCGCTTGCTCAGTTATCCTTTACTTTGGGACGCTCCTTAATATGCTCGAAGTAATACTGAGATTTGTTCAAATTGTGAAGGATAGGCCCTACCATATGTACACCTGGTCAACGGTTTGTTTTAGTAAGAAGCCAACATTTAAACGGTTAATAATAATTTGCTGATTTGCCTACTGTGGCAATCGCGATGTTCGTCCTTCACCGTACACAAATAAAACAAACTTAGGCCTACACAGATAACTTGTAAAACTGGCAACAGGTATCGGTGCTTTCCAGCAATTTTGCCTGTCGCTCAGCTATCGCCCATTTTAGTTACATGTAGAGGCCGGAAAAATTTCGCGGATTCAATTACCTGCATGTTAGAATGCACTCTCTTGTGCATACTCAAGCCCCGTACATTCGTTCACCAGCGGCTACTCACTGGAACAACATACAATGGACGAATAGACGGGGCTTGAATGTGCATAGGACAATGGATTCTAGCATGCAAGTCATTGAACCCGTGAAATTTGCCGGCCTCTAGTTACATGAAATTCACTATTCGAAACATAAAAAATGCAATGCAGCCCTCCCTCGTCCCCCCGAAATTCTCAGGCTAAAGGAAAAAAGCCGAAATAAAATCATATAATTCCTGTGCTTTAAAAATTGTGCCAGATATCGCAGCACGCGGGAAAATTTGATCTCTTGCAGCAAACGACAAACAGTCCAAGCATGTGAACAATTTGAAATAATTCAGTGTTATGAAGGGACACGTGTGTGTAAACAAATATGTGTGCATGTACTAAATGAAAAAAATCAGTGCACAGTTACACATGAACTCGATGAGTACATTGGGGTATAAATAAATACTTACGATGAAAGATTTGAAGGTAACAAAAAATTATCTGGATTCAATCTATGAATTTTCTTAGAAAAATTAAGTTTACATTTATAGAATTAAAATTTTTGATCACTGTGCTAGTACGATTTTTTTCACTTTAATGTTCGATAATTGTTGAGTTATTCAAAAACTTAATGATAGAGATTACATTGAACGCAAGTGCCACATATAATGCATTTACTATATGGAAGTAAAACACCACCCAAGTAGCAATTCACAATCGGACGTTAGCTGGTTTGCTGCTGGTACTGCTATGTAGCTGCTGGCTATGATAAATAAATGCTCAGATATGACTGACTTACGGAAATAATTAGGAATGCTATCTGTGACATAGCTGTGTGCTGGCACATAGGTGGCCCGCGTGCTGCTCACCAGTAATTATTGTAGGTATTGTTAGTTGGTTTACTGCTGGCACTGCTGGGTAGCTGGTAGCTATGATGTAGATCTACTGAGCTAGCCCAGCTATAGCTGACTTACGGAAATGAAACTTTTGAAATGCATTTGTAACACATTAGTGGAGCTTATATATCTATGGAACTTTGGCTGTATGCCGGCACATCGGTGATGCCCCATTTTCTACTCTCCAGCAATGGCATTAAGTTATGGGTGCAACAATTTGTTTTGTGATTATTTAAGCAGATATGTATACTGCCCAAGCCAAATTGACGTGGCGGCTCGTTTGATATAGGCGAACTTGGCCGCTTATTGGCTGCCCAAGGCTGTAGACTCCAGCCCCGTGTCTGTTTGGCTCCTGCATGTTACTACAGGTTTCCTATTGGCTTGGCTGCCGACTAGCAGAGCAGCTGCCTCACGCTGATTGGCAGTAGGTGTTTCCGCCATGTTGCTGGCCAGGGAAGCCATTTTGCTGGCGTGTGTGACTGAGTTCGCCTTCCTGCCGACTATTTCACTTCTGTATTCCTAAATATTCAGTGGTTGTAGGCCGTCTGTGGTTTTACTGATGGCACTGCTGCTAGCCTGAAACAAGTTCGAATGGCAAACATGCTCGCGTGCCTTGCTGCAAGACTGATTCAAGCTTTAATTTTATTTCAATTTGACCCAGCAATCTTGTTCATGACACTTCCTGTGAATGTTTCTTCGAACTAGTTCGAAGTTACTTTATTTTTTATCTTAGTGCATGTATGTAAACGAGCAAGCTCATTTCAAAGTTACACAATTCTACGTGCTACTTGAAAAGAAAACTATTACATTGTTATGTATCACTATATAATTTTATACCATGGTTAGTGTTGTCACGTCATATCCAGCATTGGTGTCGAGTGCATTACGTCTGTTGGCCAGCTCACGGCAGGCTTGGCAAACTGGCTCTATTCCATTGATTGGCTATATATTTTTTGCGACATGGGTTCCTTCCGAAATATTGATGAGGAAATAGAGGAGGAGATAGAGGAGGAGGTGGAGGAGATAAAGGCAGGGTATAGTTGAAGAGGTGATATAGGAGGTGGGGGAGAGAGGTGGAGGAGGTGGAGATTACAGTGGTGAATGTGGTGGAGGATGTGAAGAAGGATTTGTAGGCGGATGCAGAAGTACATACGGTGGAAAGGGAGGTGTGTGGTATGAAGGAGGGGGTGGAAGTGAAGGAGGAGGTGGAGGATATAGTGAAGGATGTGTGGAAGAGAAGATGGGTATGGAGAAGGTGTAGGAGAAGTTGGATGAGAAGGTGGGTGAGTAGAGTGTGTGGGTGGAGGTGTTTCATGTGGAGGATGTCGAGGTGAAGGTGGTAAAGTTGCTGCTGGTGTTGGAGGTGAAGGTAGTTGTGGAGGAGAGGAAGAAGGGGAGGTGGTTCAGTAAGAAGTGGTGGAGGAGAAAGTTATGTAGGGTAAGTCTGAGTGAATATTGGTCACATTTTATCAGCATGGTATCGAATTAATTAGAAATCGTATTAGTGGCGAACGGATACATGGTTGTTTGATACGATGGTTGATGTGGTCCGTGCTTTTAAACTTAATGATTTGGGTATTGTATGAGTATTTACAGCTGTCTTCGGTGGCGTTATTAGGAACACTTGGTCGGTAAGCCTGAGAGAAGTGTGATTACTAATAGTTAATACTTGTTTGTGCGTCTCATATAAGTGTACTTTTAAACCTTGGTTACAATATATTTCGGAAATCATAATTTTATTGTTGGTGTTAACAGCAGAGTATGATGGATAAGTGTTACCATTTTCATCAACTGTTAAAAAAAAAATTAAAAATTAATATCACAGTTCTGACGAGAGCAGAATTTTGCAACTCATGTAAAAAAGCCAGCAAAAAATCTTTGAAAACCATAACTAGATATAATTATTTCAAAGAGCAAACCAATGTGACTAAAATAAAATACATGATTTCGGAAAAAAACAATAAGTGTCGTGACATGTAATTCCATGGAAGTAAATACAAACATAAACGTTCAGCAAAATACTTCAAAATATAAAGAAGCGAAAGAGGTGATGAAGGTGGACTAGAATGTTATGATGGTGAATGTTGTGGTGGTAAAGGTAGGGCTGAAGATGGTGATCTAGGTAGGGAACGTGGAGGTGGGGAAGCGTAAATGAACGCATTAGATCATTTTCATAAACAGTTTAAAAACTAAAAATGAAAATTACTAATTATCCTGAAACTTCAATGAAATTAAAAAAAAAGCTAATTTGTATTGAACAAAAACATACATTCATGAAAGAATATCTTCGGACAGAGGAGACAATCTGCTCTTTCTTATAGCTTACACAGGCGGTATAAAAATAAATAAGTATTTGAATTTTTACTAACGAAAAACGTACGCATGAAAATAAATAAGTAAAATTACATTATATTAAATAAATAATATGTATTCCAATTGATA
This sequence comes from Medauroidea extradentata, assembly GCA_003012365.1. Classification (NCBI taxonomy): domain Eukaryota; kingdom Metazoa; phylum Arthropoda; class Insecta; order Phasmatodea; family Phasmatidae; genus Medauroidea; species Medauroidea extradentata. Next base: position 120,147 of record PNEQ01043903.1, read on the forward strand.
AAATACATAAGAAAATTAATGAAATGCATAAAGAAATTAATAAATAATATTGCAATTGAATGAAATAATTATGAACGAATAACATTGCAATTAAAATGAAAAAGAAACGATATTTTATGTAAACATTTGACTAAAATAAAAATTAGATATTGAAAAAAAATTGCAGGAATGAGGATATAAATAGAATAGGAAACCGAAATAAATAAAGAGTAAAGGAAACGAAAACAAATAAAATTTGTATACAAAAAAAAAGAAGAAACGAAAGGGTAGCATAATAATAATACGTTAAAATATTTGCACTAATTGATTTTGTTATTCATAATCAATGCCGCTTAATCAGTGACCCACCTATAAGATGTGTCGTCTGCTTTCAGAAAACTTCGGAGTTATGCGGAGTTTGGCACATCAAGTAAGAACCATAAAGAAAAGTTTGGTCGTTTATCAGATCAACAAGAAACATTTCATGCAGTTTTTGAGAGAATAAAATGGTACACATATCGGATGGGTTTAAGATCACCGATGGCCCCTCCTGCTCCACCATCGAACTCCTTGTACTGTATCAATATAAATGTACAACTCGCTACCTAAAATAAATGCTGCGTTACCGATAAGCCAGTTTGTTTATTTAGGTGACCACGTCGGTAGCTAGGTAGCAACAAATCCTTTCCGTTTGAAAGATTTGTAATGGAAACGAACATCGTATGTCTATAGTAACGTGCAGGCATTGTGTTGCGGCTGAACAACTTCGGGAGAAAGTTGTTACGTGCCTACACAACCAGGCTGAGTCGCCTGAATAGGAAAGAGGTGAGGTACAGCGGGTTAGAGGCTTTATCGCTTCCTACAGACACCACATTCCCATCCGACCAGCTACAACACACGACGAGAGCTGCAGACTGCCGATAAACACTTTACCTCCTCGCCGCCGTCGTCGGTTAATTACCACGCAGCCAGACGCTGCCAGACACTAGGGAGTGCGGGTGTGTGTGCTGTTGCCGTGTGTGACGTCACCAAGCAGCCTTTAGACGCTGCTTTCGGCTGTCCTTCCCGTCTCTCTACCGTGGACTTCGATACATATTATTCCTAACGATTATGCGGTGCATAGCAATATTTTTCATCCCTTACAGCAGGAATTATAAACTTCCGTCGTGTTGATATGTTTGTATATGTATATACCCGTAAATGTACATACAAGCACTTACACATAAAATTTAAGAAAAAAATACTTTTGAAACTCTATTTATATCTTAGCTTTCGCAGAGTTTTTACATTTCTGTAGTAGACATGTATAAATTACAAAGTAGTCACAATACCAGTATGATGTCACAATTAGTTCTTCTGTGAAGAGCATGGAGGATATTCCGTTATCGGCAAAAATGGTAGATCCTTGTGTATATTATGTAGTTCAGGATACATTACATCACATTCAATTATGTGTCCTACAGGAGAATTGTCCAGCATACTCATGACGTCGAGATCAGTACAGAACCACTTGAAATTTCGTAAAGATAGAAGCAGGCTCATAGCTCAGCCATACAAGTTATTAGCATCCAGGTACTGTAGATAAGTTGCTGGCTGAAAAGGATTGTATTTCTCAGCACTGTACGTACTGTTCGAAACACAGGGTCGCTTTTCACACTCGTGTACACCTCTTCGTATGCATCTTATAAGAAAGAAGTACATGTCATAATCAGAAGTTCGAGCTTCCCTGCTGTCGCTTTCAGCATTACAGCAAAAGCATACCTAGGCAAACTTACATAAAGCACACACTCCACTCCATAGGTTTCTAGGCAATGACTGCAAAAGTTCTCGAATACATCTGCTGGTAAGAAAACATCCAGTTTCAAGTAGATATCTGAGTGATTCTTTAGGGTTTTGCTAGCGATATTCTCCCGCACAGCCAGTGCATGTTCGTGGTTTAATCACTAATGTATATATCTGTGAGTTGATTGTAGAATTTCCCCTTTTGTAGAGGTTTGGTCTTGTATAGTCTTCCGATACTGTCGATGTAGTGATTAGTGATACCGCCCTTCCATTTTACTAGTTCAAGACCATCGGTACTGAAGAATTTAGACGTGTTGCAGAAGTTTGTTGCAGGCAAATTTCCTGGTAACGTCACCAGGCTGCTGGCCATGAAACGAAAACTGTGGATGATTGTACGGAGGATTTATCACCTAGTAGTTCTCCAAATAATGTATTAATTTTTTCTTCTTCGGGCAGAATAATATTAATGTCCTTGCTGTCATGTGGTATTTCTCTGAAGATAAAGTTGCAGTGATATGCCAGGCGGTAAAAAATACAGGCAGTTTCTTCGGACGCATAATAATCCACTTAGAGTTGTTACTGGCTGCACCAATGTACTTTCCACTTAAGTGACCATGGTCACGCACCTTCAAGTTGCTTTTACTGAAGCTTTATCGACAGTGACAACATTTGTTTGCCTGGATATTTGCTGCATTTTGTGCAAGAGTTAATCGAAGCATCTTTAACGAAGTTTCGTATATCATCTTCACCTTCCTGTCAATTTCAACAATTTTTAAATTTTCGCTGCATCCGATCCTGTGTAGACAATGGGTTCTTGCGGCATTTGCATTGTCAATTCTGCTGGTATTGCATTATTTTCAATGTGTACAAAAGTACAGAAGCTGTACGCTTCAGGTTTCTGGTATGCCATGTAAATTATTACTTAGGATCATGTTCACAGGACTGGATCGGTACCAATGCAGCTTCAAAATCAGAATACACAACAATAAGCAGTTTAGTTTTGTGTTGTGTGTTCTGGAAACATAGCACTGGGGGTCTCCGATTAGGCCCTGACTGTGAAATGTCAGCACGAAATTGTGAATTACTCGAGCGATATTTCCTCTGTTCGACCAGACACTGCACACCGTTCAAACCGGAAACTCGTTGTTAATCGTCGCGTGCGTCAGACAACTCTTGCAAAAATGCACTGTACCACGATGCATTGTCTACTGAGAATGAACGAGTCGAGAGAAAAATTTGAAATGTAACAGTAATGGTTGTTATTTTCATCTGAAAAAAAGCACCAAGTCGATATGATCTTCCTCTTTTTCATCTGTTACTCCGAGGGGGTAAACCTTTTCTGTCATCTCGTCCAGATAATACAAGTTGACTGATATCTCAGGATTCTTCTTTTCAAAGGTGCTGGTTTCTCTTACTTGTGTCAGGAATGTAAGGCCAAGTCGTACCTAGCTTGAGCTTCAAGGTATCGCTCGTTCACTCTTTCGGTATTATTAACTTTGATTAATATAGCCAAAACAGCCTATTTAAAGCATTCTTTATCATTATATCTGGGTTGAATACAGTTGTTTTCAATTTTATTGTAGCTGGAAAGTCAATCCATTACGATGCCCTGAGTGGGTCGAGTTTGATTATTCGTAACTGAAGACGGTTGACAAAGACGGGTGTCCATACAGATCCTCTCTCAGAGTAATCTCATTACTCAGTACACAGTTACAAAATACATTATAACACAGCACATTCAATGCAATCTGCATTGTAGACTGGTACATTTTTGTCTAGAACGTTCACGTTTACTCACTCGTCTCAGGGCGCTGGCTTCGCATAATCGCACTCCAGCACGATGTCAAATTTGAAGGCACCATAATTTTCCACTTCCTTTTCCAACTGCTCTACTATATGTACATACAATATCAGTCAGGTATCCACATATATCACGGACTGTGTTATCGTTCTACGCCACATAAGTCTTTAAGTTACTAAATAATACGGCATCAGCCTCGACGAATCAAAATCTGTTACCTAACCAGAACCAACCATGATTTTTGGGCGGGTTGATGGTGTCCTGGAGCAAGCTGGCCAAGCAGATTCCTGTGGTTTCACATATCACTTCTTCTGAGCTGATCGTGCTACTTTACCCTGGCAGACCTTAAAGTGCATTGCCAGAGTGTCACGACGAGCGTAGTGGCACTTCAGCAGATTTCGTTCCATATTGTATGTACACCCTGCTTCATGTCGACGGATATTGCAAAATTCTGTGAATTTCTTCTTGCAATACTTACAACATGTAATAGCTTCTCTCTTGATATTGCTATTAGCGCACACAAATACTGAATCAGTTTATATCTGCGAGATGCAGCGATAACGTATGCAAAAAGCTGAAGGAATACAGAAGTGCGTAATTAAAAAAGAAAATTACCTTCCAGGACTACATCAGAGCTCTGAACAGAGAGAAGGCTGCGAGAGTAACTGTACATAGCATAAGATCGGGTAAAATGGAACTATATTCACAGTGCTTTGAAGGAACTGTGAAATGGGAGTGTATAACTAGATTTATTTGCTTGGACATACTCAATTGCGAAATAAATGACTGTCAAAAGATAAACACTCTACCACATGTGTACTCTGACTAAAGGAAAGTTGTGTTTACTAAACTACTTCTCTGAAAGTTTATCACTGTAGCTTACTGAATAGCGAACAAAGTGCTATGAACTCAATTAATGTATTGAAACATTTTCCCTCCCGACAATGTCCTGACTGTGCTGAAGTCTGCACAACAAAATGAAACATGATCCGACAAAGTACAGTACCTAGTGCAGCACCCATATTTCTTGAAGACTGCAGTGAAGAGAGGCGTGGTACATCGCTATCAGCTACAAGAATTAACAACGTGGCTGAGAAAACTACAGAATAAACCATGAGACTCCTCTAAGTCTACATTTCGAAACTGTTCAAGGTACCACACCGCATCACTGAGAACAATTTTCGATCTTGATGCCTGACAACAGTTACAGAATGTCACTGAATAGAAATGTATACTTAACTAATAAACATTTGTGACAGTATATATTATTTTAAACATACATATAAACATATTTCCTAATGCGAAATGAATGAGTGCAAAAATTTCAGTACCATAAGAGACAGAAATTTTTGAGTTAGTGAATGGTTTATTAGTATAGCTGATGCAATGTTCGATTACCTTGGAGAGTAGTTTAGTTTTAAAAAGAAAAAAAAGGGAAAGATGAATTTAGGTAAGGTAAGAAGTTTTAGGTTGTGCTTCTTTGTATTTCGTGAGGGTACTACATTAGTTATTGCATGTGAAGTCTGATAGTTCTACAATATGGTAGGTAGGGCTGGCTTTGGACGAGATAAAGTTAGATATTTCACATTACGATAATTTTGATAGGTTAGCATGTATGTGATACAGTAGTTTAGGTTCAATGAGTCGGAATCAGGTTAGATTTGTTTCGGTCTACTATGAGTCTAAAACATGAAGAACGATCACGTTAGTAAACATATTGTAAATAACAGAAATATCAACGAACATATTGAAAAAAATAGTCGAACTTAATACACATAAGCTATACCTTCTACACACAATATAGTAAACACTGCATGGTTTACATATACGAAAATAATTTAAGAAATGTTAAGGAATGAAAAAAAAATTCAACATTGAAAAAATACGTCAGAGATCAGGCACAGGAAAAAATATAAATTTCAAGTAGTCCAGCATATATAAATCTGTAAATGCCAAAACGCTCTAAAATAATTAAAAGTCATATATATATATATATATATATATATATATATATATATATATATATATAAGTCTCACTTGCATGGAAAAATAATATCAGCAGGTTAAAAAAATAATGGTGACAAAGTTAGACATGTAACTTAGTTGGGTATAGGTTAGGTTTCGACTTCAGTGCTAAAACATATTGTATTAATGGCCAACGCGTAATGTAAATACAACCAAGCACTGACAGAAAATAACGAAAATTAAACTTTCCTAGATTTACTAGATAAGAGGGTAATGTAGGCCTAGAGGTAAAATAGTACTGACCTTCACTACTTACAAAAACCTAACAGAATAAAAACATATTCTAAGACCATAATGAGTAACATATATTTAAAGCGCTACAACTACTAAAAATACAATAAAAGTTTTTCCTGAGGTGTACCATCCTACGTTATTGAAAAAAAAAACCCTTTACGAGGTTGAAATATATGAATGTAGAAATAACTGAAGATCTAAATTAAATGTTGATGAAAAGCACAGTCATAATAAAAATAATGCCATGCTGGATGTCCTAACTTGCTTCAGAAATAATTGGTTAGGTTCGGGGAACATCTAAGAAGCGACGGAGCTTTAAGGGCAGCTTGAAGAGCGCATCAATTGCCACATTGCCACATTGCCATATTGCCACAGTTAGCCAAGCACTAGACTATTACATATGGGACTTCAGTAGCGGCCATATAATCTTTAGGTGGAAATTGTGTAGAAACGTTTAGTGCACTGAGTCATGCGTACACCCGGTTATAGGCCATTCGCGATAAAGTGAGCACTTTTGACGACCACCGTGTCTAGAATAATAATAATAAAATATTATTAACTATTACCTCTAATATTAAGCCTTAAGTATGATATAGTTCATAAACTTTGGTTGTTAAGTAAGTTGCTTTGTTTACATTAAAATATAAACTATCAACCATAAATAATCTCAGAATAAAAAGTAACTACGTTTTTAAAGGTGCTCAGTTTATCTCGAAACACCTATTACGTTATTACGTACGGTTATTTGAGAAGGGAGTTTTAAGTTATGCTCAAGGGTTTTGAAACAATGTTTTAATGAGCGTAGTGCCTTACCAACGGTACTCCACTCTAAATCCGTTTTAATTTCGCACTTATGTGCATTTGTAGAATAGTTCCGTAAAAAACACATTTCCCAGTCAATAAAGTACTGGAACCAATACACTTATAAGTTACGTATTTGTTACTAACATATTCAATACACTTAAAACACCAATGTTTCTTGGAAAGTACCTAAGCAAGTTGGTTATTGTTGCATACAACAATAAATGCCAAGGTCTCTGACGTAATAGTGTATACAAAACATTTTAACGTATTTTATTTCCTGCAGTATAATGAGCATAGTCATGTTATCTCTCTGCTACACGACCGTTTTATAACCAAACAGAGTCATATTTTAACAGTAAAAATCCCTAAAGAAGTGAGCTTGAAAAAAAAAAAATTAAAACCGCAGTACACCGGAAATGTGAAACACGTATGTTTTTTAAATCGATCGTAATTATTTTAACGATGGTAGTAAAAAAATAATGTAAAATTATTCGACTTGGGCGAATACGATTACCGGAATTGCCATTTACAAGCGTTAAATGTTGGAAGCTGGAAAGCATCACAGATCGTTATATTATTACAACGTACTCGCAGTGGCCTGGCAGAACCCCCACATTCCTGATTAAGGCCGCATCACGTTCGGCGGCACGTTAATAATGCTCCAATTAAACCGGCTTACACCGTTTGTGGTCGCTCTTCCCCTGTTATGAAAATGTAATTTTTTTTGTATGTATGCAGAGCAGTAAATTCGTTCGATGATCTCATCGAAAAGAGAAAGTGTGGTGAAAGAGAACACGTCAACAAATGCTGCCACTCATAATTACCGCAGAGCGAAATATTGGCTGGTGCTTGAATGATGAGAAGGATTGGGGGGGGGGGGGGGCAGGTCTAGTAAGCGGGAGTAATTGCGCTGAAACGTTATATGGTGCGGCTTGTGGAGTGGCCGCGTCAATTCGCTCTCGGGTCTCTTGTTAACAAGCCTGGCTGGTCGAGTTTGTTGCACACTCGCTCTCGAGTGTTGCATGAGGGGCTGCGCGCGCAGTGTTCGCCCCATGTGTTCACGTCGTATGCACCGGCTACTCCCGAGTCCGTCCCGACGATGCTGTCCCCGCCTCGGCTATGTTCGAGAAACTTCGGCCCTCGCCATCCACATGGCACGCACTCAGCTAATGTTAATGCTACTGCAGGTAAGGTTAATTCTACTACAGGTTAGAAAGATCAATGTTATAAGTTTGGCGCAGGGAAAATTTCTGCCACTTGAGCGCTGGTATCGCTAATGCACCAAACTGACCAATCACAGAGCTTTCCTGAATTTTAAGTTACATTAGGTTGATAACGCGAAATTGGTTTCTTTTCACTTGAAAATAAAATTAAGTAACAAATATAATTTCCAAGTTTATTTAAATTTAATTTTACTACGGTTTCGTATATATCTGGTCTTTTAGCGATCGAAGCGAAACTAGTAGCAGAAATTTTCCCTGTGCAAGCTCTCCCATAAGAAAACGTATTTTCTTTCTAACCTGTAGTAGAATTAACCTTACTGCAGGTTGGTACCAGATTTCGCAGTAGCATGTACAGGATCTGTCATACCTGGTGCTATACCGGCTGGTACAAAGATGTGAGAAGGGTCCATATGGAGCATGTCGCCAGGAGCGTAACCAAACAAACGCTTCACTTGACTATCAACAATATGGCCGACTAATTAAACAATTGAGGACATATTAATTAGGTGTGCAAACAGGGCTAAAATATAGAGTTTTCAACCGAAAACACTAATTAAAGAACATAATACATTCATTTACCTTAAAAATTACAATCTGATGTGTACTTTTGAGGTTAAAGCAGTATGGCGGCTGGCTAATTTGCTGACTTCCTCTCCCCCCTCTTGGCATCACACCCCTCGACCTCATTACGACCTTATACTACCCCCGTGGGCCGGTACGGCAGACATCTTGGAAATTTTTTTCGCCTGACTTGGCAGTTTACATACCAGGTTTGGTAATAGAACCGGTGGTATTTTCTGTTCCAGGTCCTGTACCGGTTTTCGTAACAGACCAATCACGATGTAACATCAGAGTGTGGAGCGCTCCATGCGACAACTGCATGAAATATTACAAGGAAGCCAAAAGTGTGTCGTCATCACAGCGCAAAATTGCGTACATGACGTTGAAACTCACTCGAATGGCTTTCAAACAAAATAAATCTTAATTCCAGTGTTGCGTGTCTATTTTAAGTAGTGTTTCAACTAACTCCATAGACTTGAAATGATACCGGTACAACAAAAATTATTTCGGAAGCCAGTAAAACTTTAGTTAGGTAGTATATAATTACATCACTACACGTACGTGTCGGTGTAGTGGTTATAGCGTCTGGCGTTTAGCCCTGGCTGCGTACGTTCAAAATTCTGTGGTGTATTTAATTTTTTTACTTTTTGTTTATTAACTTTGAATGTAAACAGTGTATTCTTCTATAAGAAATAAATGTATTGAAGGAATAATTACAGACCAACAAACAGTTAAATTTTTTCTTTTCCTTTTTTTTTTGTCTCTTTCACATTATGATTTTATGAAGTTTGAAGTAAATAAATACGTTACGAATTGAATTAACTATCATTTCAAAAAGTAATGACGAATAGTTAAAAATGTGTAATGCATGTGTACAGAAAATTACGTTAACTAGTGTTCTATAGATAAGGTCGAAGAATACTTCAGTATAAGTTATGTACACCTCCTTCCAAATATGTCACGCCAGCTTCTATCGTATTATAACACGAAATTGCAAGCTATCACAACAAAACAATAGTTTACAGCACAGTTTGGGGATGTTTATGTTACTGATAGCAAATGACAGGCAGTTAACCACATATTTCCTAGCCATGAAAATAGTTTATAGATATTGCATTTATACACATGTTTGTTACAAATAAAATACTTTTGAAAAACACGTAAATTGGTATGAAACAGTAACAGATGGTATAAATAAGTTTAAAAATGTCACCCGACTAGCCAATATTTGAAAAAAAAAAAAATACGGAAGCCATGGGACAGTCGTGCTACCACTCGACCATCTAGCACATACTACCTTTAAACTGATTATTTAGTTTACTATACAATCGTCTCTAGCATATTCAAAATTGTGTTCATTATATGTTTTTGACGTTAATGACGCAGACACAAAGTTTCCCTTTGCGTACAAATATAATTCCAAACAGCTGGAGTGCTGAAGTGTCGGCCATTTGCACGACCATCAACATCGCTTAAACGACGCTAGCTAGCATCGTCTAATAGCAATATGCCTGACTAGCCTGTATAGTAGCTGTTATAGCAGCTTGTATGGTGGCCTTTATACATGTCTGGTATGTAAGCCGCTACAGTAGCAGGTACCGTGTAATGTGTTCTCAAGAGGTTTATTTTATGCTAACACTTACGGAAAATGCTTTGTCCATCGGCAATGTTCGGCTTTGCAACCGAAGTCTCTCCATAAGTGTCAGCTTGCTATAGTCCCCCTCAGCAAAGCTACTTACGGCGAAAATTGAATTTTTCTGAGCTCATACAGAAGGAATTTTACTATCTTCGTAACTTCGCCTGTTGAAAAGAATTCTATTTCAGCAAAAAATTATCCAGAAATCTACGTAAATTACAGACACTCAGTTTTGCCTTATGTATAAAATCTTCCGTAAAATTACGAACAATCCGTTTTCCTAAAAAAAATAATACCATTATTTGAATACTGGCATTACGTATTCCAAAGAAAAAAAAAAACCTTCTTTACTATCTTTTCTTCCCCGTCCCACTTGCCAACATACTTTCCTCACGTATACCGACTTATGTAAAAATGGAGGGGAGGGTGATGAAGAATACGGAAAGTATAGCTGGCTATCTATAAAGTGAGCACTTTCGAAGAACACCTTGTCTCGAATCATTATTTTAAAATACAGTTTAGCTGGATTTCAGAAATTATTTGTTAAGTAGAGCACAGTCTATACACGTCGTTTGTATTTAAAATCGAAGGGGAATACAAATTATTTGAAAGGTTAAAAGTAACTAGGTTTACAAAAGTGCTCACTTTACCCTGAACCACCTATAATTATTGTTGGTTGTGATGGGTCGCACTCGTGTTTTAGACCCTGTGTGTGTGTGTGCCTGAAGACGGCAACAGATTCCACTTGTCGAGACGTCGTGTTTCTGTTCGTGTCTGGAAACTACTGTGCTTTGCTTCTTCTCGTCGTATTTGTCTTAATACATAAAATTAAGTGTCCTGACACACTCACTCATCAACCCACAGCCCAAACCGCTGGACCTATAACCATGAAGTTTTGAGAGAAGCTTCCCCTTGACCCGTAGGCACCCACTAAGAATGAATTTTTCGAAAACTAAGGGGATGAAAAAGGTGAAGGGTTATTCTGAAGGAACGTCGACAGAGCTCGAACCCGACGGTCTATCATCGCGATTTTTTACTTTAATAGGACACTCATAAAATGCATATTAGCCAATTTTGGAATTTTTCGAAATACAACATTTAAGGGGTTAAAAGACCTTAAATGTGTTTTCGATTAACTATCGATATCTATCGAACCCTTCGGGATAAAGTGCACTTCAAAATGTTGCTTACGTAAATACCCAAAAAGTAGTTTTAGGGTTTTCGAAAGTCGACCCATAAGCAGTAAAAAGTGGCCAAATGTGTTTTTTTATGAATATTTGAAACACAAGTGGCTATCGTGATGATATTTACTTAAATTGGTTACGTATACAATTATCGATGACAGTACTCCAAGACGTTTCGAAATTCTTTAATTAAGGGCGTGAAATTACGTGAACTATGTTTTCGATTATCCCTCCATATCTATCGGACCAATCGAGATATCGAAGTGCTCTTTGCTTTAAATTTATGCTTTTGTAAATATCCCAAGTACCAATAAAACATTTTTTCCGAATTCGGCCCTCAAGAGGTTTAAAAAAGGGTGAAATGTGTTTTCGATTCACAATCGATGTATATCGATTCCATTGATTTTTATATAGCGACGTGATTTTTGTTTAAGATTGATGCTTACTCAAATAACAAAAAAGTTATTTCAGGAATTTTTGAAATTCCACACCTAAGGAGGCGAAAAAGGGTGAAAAATGGTTAAAAGTGTTTTCAATTAATCGTCGATATATCTTGAACCCATAGGGATATCTTTGTGTTTTTCACGTTCAAAAGACACCAGTAAAGTAGTCTAAAATGTGATTTAAGGGTTTTTCGAAATTCTGTCCCTCAGGTGGTGAAAATACCTGTAATGTGTTTCAGATAAATCCTCGATATCTATCGAACCCGTCGAGATATACAGATAATTTTTGTTTCAGGATGATAATTACAAAAAAATCGCAAAACCGTTTTTGATTCTTCTAACTTCGAACTCTCAGTACTGTGCAGGGTCATATGTGTTTTTAATATATGATCGATTTTGATTCGACTGAATGGGCTACCGTCATGATTTGCACTTCAATTGGATACTTACACAAATGTCTAGGATGTGAAATTAAAGTATTTCGAAATTCGATCCCCAAAAGGGCGAAAAAGCGCAAAATTTGTTTTCCATCAACCCATAATATCTATCTAACCAGTAGAGATATTGAGCTGTTGTTCGCGTTACTTAAGTATTTAAAATAATATATGTAAGTTTATTTTTTTACTTTACGAGATAACTTGATTGTTAAGAACTAAACTAAGTTTGCGAACTTTCATGGCAGACGATCCGAAAATCAAGTACGACCAGCAAGAAATAAGTTATACCGGAGTTCACGCTACAGAAACATATCAAGATGTGGTATTGTACAATCTCTATGAGCCCAGGACATGAATATTTTATTTTTTAAGTTAAATTTGTTTTTAAAGAGTTATTTCGACGTTGCGTGGCGCAGTTGTTTGTAGCTCAGCTCTACATTCCGGGAGGTTCTGGGCTCTAACTCCGTTAAAAGCTGCGTGCGAATCTTCAATTCTGACACACGAAAACGGAAAGGCAGATCGAATTAGTGCAATTTGCATGTAGTCGTTTAAAAGGGGTAAAATGGATTATGCAGCTCATTTTCCACTTAGGCCCCTCGATAACATCAGCTCACATTATATATTATCTCAGTAATCCCAAAGTTGGGGCACCAAATACGTTTCCGCGAAACCTTTTCCCACCAAAAATTTCTACTGCGGTTAAACTTAAACTGAATGTTTTGAAATTATGAAATAAAGGGCACCGTCACCAATCGTTATGCACAGGAAAAATAAGACGTTTTTCGTTCGACTAACATCTTACATTTAAGAGTCTTTTAACTACCCTACAACGTCAACTTTGCAGCGGTATTAGTAAGGCCCAGGCGAAGCAGCTGTTAGTGACCGGGACAAACTTAAGACTATAACTTTTCGCGTGGTCAGCTAAAGCTACTTATTCTGCTGAAGAGTTAGCTCAACTTGCAGGATTGTCATTCTAACACTTGATGACTGAAGTACTTATCTGGTGTACAAAGAGGTTTTTTCAACTAAAGTAAATATTGTCAATTATGAATAAAACTCGCGAGCAAAGCCGCGGGGGACTGCTAGTTGTTGAATATATTTTTAGTTTGTTGTTCTTTCGCCGAAGCAGGCCTCAAACTTGTGCTGTCTGGCTTGCTGTTGCCGTTTTTTTTTTTTTTTTTTTTTCATGTTTTCTAATTTGACTGGCCTTGTTTAATTTGACCCGATTCCGTTTATGGAATTAAATGCTATACGTATTCTGTTGACTCAAGAATACTCTGCTTATTTAAGTTCTACTGTCCTATTTAGTTATCTGCATCGCAATGGAGTTTGTCCAAAACTGCATCCATTCATGGACTCTCACCGAACAACTCTTTCAAAGATCGTAATGAAAATTGAGCCTACCAGATACATAGTACAATTTGTTTTAAGTAAGGTTTTGAATAACGAATAGCCATAGTATTTTGAACATCGTTTTGAAAGTGTACTTAATTTGTAGTATTTTAATTGGAAATAGATACCATTGCAAACTTTCAGCAAAGTGCTTGTAAACTGCTGAGTAACTGAGACTCACCGACATAAATCTTAAGTATGATAGACAGGATCAAACCAATGTTTCACGTTGCAAGCAACACACAATTTTGATAGGCTACGACTACAGTAACGAGGCTTGTAATTAAATATTTATTAAACAATACAATTTTACACGTGTGAATAAAATATTCATGAAATGCCAAAAATATTCGTTAAATGGCATCGACATAATTCAGTCATTACATAAATTCGCTTTTTGAATTACAAACATAACGAACTGAGCAAAAAAGTTGTAATTATACGAAGCGCTGCCTGGCTAACGTTACGTCAGTGATTTTTTCAGTATTTGTTTGTAAACACGTTTATTAATATGTGTATAGCGCAAGTGTGTATGTTCACTAAATGTGTGCATATTTGTAGGATCAACAAATTAATTTAATGCATTTTATGCGGGTACAGCTACATAAATTGTGTATTATTCTTTATTTACTAACGCCACTAGCCGGACAAAACGCATTTGTTGTTTAAACCACAAAATAATGTTTGCTAAACGAATTGCCTTTTTATCAAGTGCGGAAACATGAGCATACGAGTGTAAATAAATCTGAAATTATAATGGCGATAACTGTTTTGAGATGAATTTTTTCTTTGGTGGTTTCGTTAGGGATTGTTTTACGCCATGTGAACACTTTCCATGATTTTAAATTTTCCCTACATAATTCGAAAAGTTAAATCCTGGAAAAATAATTATAACTGTACTCAAAACAATTTGCCGTGTATAATGTGCTTCAGAATAATTTTATGGAACAACTGACCACAGTAAATATTGGTATATGTATGCGTAATTACAGTTCACATTATTCAAAATGTGTCTAATTTTTACACTCGGATTTGGAATATTTACATGGAAGTTTGTTGACACTTGTAAACAGTTAATTAAGTTATGCCATTAAGAATTACTTTGCGTTGAAAAGAAAAGAAACAAAAAATCTGAGCAGGTGCATTCTCAGTGACCCTAAGTGGCTTCATTATACTTGTATAAAACTTAACCGCGAACGGGACTCCACACTACTAACCATAAAACGCCGGAGAACTGTCTCAATTGAATCTAGGATATGCACGTGTAATCCTCTGTGTGTTTGTGATGATCAAAACATTAACATTATTCGTGAAGGATAAAAATGTTTACTTTCAATAATGTCAAGAATAATTTTAACTGGGAACAGGAATATAAAATCAGTTGCAACTGTCATATATTTATTTTTAAATTTGTGAATAACTAAGCTTACAATATACTTATAGAATATTTATACTAATCGACGTTAATAATGAGCACTTTGAGCATCTAATGTTAGTATGTGAGACGGTTGAATTTATGCTGCCACACTTGTGTCTATAGTGGTGCATTGTTTGGTATTTTGTCACTATACTATTAACATTTAAATAATTGTGTTCAAGTTGGTTAAGGAAAGTGAATATTTTGACATATCCACCGTAACAATTATCGTTATCACCAAACCGTGCTAGTCATTTTATCACTTTTGCTGAAGATACATGTTCGTATTTTCTCTTGGGTCAGTGTCTTTGCACTACCACGTGTTAATACGGTTGCCTACCCAGCAGGAATTATCACGTTCTTGATCTCATTTGTGTTTTGAAATCTTAAAAATGGTGGGTAGTAGACAGTTTTGAAAATGGTGGGTAGTGGACAGTATTGAAAATGGTGGGTAGGGGGCAATATTTAAAATGGAAGGTAGTGGACAGTATTGAAAAAGGTGGGTGGTGGATAGTATTGAAAATGGTGGGTGGTGGACAG
>PNEQ01043904.1:0-70684 GCA_003012365.1 Medauroidea extradentata
CCGAAACACATAAAATATGCGCGACATACATGCCAGTACTGCCAGAAGGACTACGTCCTACTAGAAGGACAACTGCATATATAGAATACCAATTTATTGCGTCCTGCTAGCAGGACTTTCATCTAATAGTAACTATGTACAAAAGTCCTTCCGGAAGAGCTTCCGGCAGGACGCTGACGTGTACAATCTATCATTAATTGCTACCACGACGGGCTATCCTGGTTCGGTCCATGACACACGAGTGTTTCGGAACAGTGCAATTTTCAGACAGGGCTTGTACCCACCTATGGAATACTTTATTATAGGTGATAGTGGGTATCCCTGCCGCAAACACCCAGTTGCCATAATTACACCATATAAAGAGCCTGAAATGACGCAGCAGCAGAGAGCAATTAATCATTCACTCAGCAAGGGCAGGATTGTGGTCGATAAAACCTTCGGGTCACTCAAAACAAGATGGAGATCGATTTTCACAAAGGAGTTAGAGGTTAAGTTGGTAAAAGCAGTTCATGTAATTGCTGCTTGTGCTGTGATGCATAATATTTGAATTACATAAGGCGATGTGATTGTGGTGGACAGTAATCCCCCTCCTCGCCCAGCACGATGCATAGCAAGGGATGAAGTTGAAGGACATATTAATAAGGCTTCAGACACTGGAAGTAAACCAGTAGACTTTTACTGTAGGATGTTTTATACTTAATTTAATAAAAATATAATGGAATAAAAGTAATGTGGTCACTTTAGAGGTTAAAGTTTTGTTTTTTAACATTAATAAATGTCTGGAATATATAGTAATTCCACACATATTTATTTTATGTTTTATAATTTCCACAAGATTTACAGAGGAAAAAGGATATCTTCTTACAAAATTTTATTTCAGATGTAACACACAGAAATTTATTTACAGAAAAATGAAATAAGTTCAAGTGTTGCCCATGGTATTAGGAAGAGAAGAGGTAAAAGGACGCGCAGGCTTCCACTTCCCTTGCACGACCGCATGACATCACGTGGAACTCGAGCCCCCAGCCTTGTGGATGCCACATTCCACAGCTGCTACAGTTAGCGCATGGGACAGAAAGAAAGCAGCTTAAAGGCTAGCAGATGTTAGATTTAGTGATCAAAAATCAGAAAAAAGAAAATGTCACACTGTGTGTTTGGCTGCAACAACAATAGACGAAACACATCAGATGTTAAATTATTTCGCTTCCGCATAGACGAAGAAAATGCAAATAAGTGGGTTGTTTTATGTAGGCGGTCAGATAGTATAAACACGAAAACAGGTATCTTAAAACATATTTTCCATACATGCCATGGAAGTTATTTATGTTTAATACCAAAGTTACTTAGTGTTTTTTGATTTATTTCAGCACGTGTTTGTTCAGTGCATTTTAAAGGCAACTAGTATTTCAAAAGCTTACAAGAAAAACTTCTTCCATATTCCCCTGTAAATACAATAAAGTTAAGGAAAGATGCTGTTCCTAGTTTGTTTTTGCCTAAATCGGAGTTTGATACAACTGCAAGTAAAGTACGTAACAAACGTCACATAGTTCGAGCAAAGAAGAACATTTTACGAGACATGTTACTAGAACAAGACGCAGTGAGCAGGTAAATTTGTAATTTTTAAACGGACAACCATATCATTTCTAAAAACTCAAATAATTTAGTCTATTTGCACATTATTCAAAAAAATACCCCGAGTGTTAGATATTGTGTTCTACTTTCTGCTGCTATACAGAAATTAACTTGATGTAAATCATGCCAACTCTTTCAGACTGGTTTTGTTAGTTATTCATTTTCAGATATACGAGTATACTTTGGCTAATTTATCCGTTAGTAAGAAATTATTGTTTAATCAAGTAACAAGAACAGGAAGTCAAAGCTATTTTACTTATCAGCAACAGATTGGATTAAAACAATATTCTTCGGTCTAGCATCATAAATTTGGACTCAAGCCTTTTACAATGACGTAACAAACCATTACGTTCAGTAAATTTTGTAAATAAAGCGTGAAATATTTGAGCCCATTTCAAATCAAACTAGCTTACTTAGAATGTTGTGTTTGAGAGCAATAAACTGTAATATTTTATTAACATTTTGTAATGCAAACATATTTTATTTAACATATACTTTATTTATTTGCAAACCTAACTTAATTGATACCCATTGTTGTAAAACGACTGGCTCAACAATAGTTTTATAAGGTTATTTCAATTGCAGTCCACCGACGAAGAAGACACGTACTGGCGACTTCTGAGCAGCCTCCCACTGAAAACGACATGCCTTTAATATCAGACGACACTGTCCAGAAACTACAAGAGCGCATTCAGGAACTGGAATCACAGATAACAGAAAAAATGGTAAAAATTAAAAAATAGAGAGACGTCTTCCTTGAAGGAAAACATAGAGACCTTAAAATTGGACAGTAGCAAAGATGTAGAAACCAAATTAAAAGAAATGCTGTCCCGTTACTTTACTTCCGGACAAATACGTTTCATGTCGCAAAAAGATAAGCACATTCGTTGGTCACCAGAAGACATTACAGCTGCAATATATCTTAAAATTGTCAGTGCCAAAGCCTACAGATACTTGCGTAACAAACTTAACCCATTACCAGATATCAGTAATTTAAAAAAATGGGCGCGAGAATTTGAGTGTGATCCTGGTATATTACATAAAGTTGTCGCTCTAATGAAAGCTAAGGCTTAAGGACTAAACGAGTTTGAAAAAAATGGTTGTTTTGTCTTTTGACGAGGTCAAAATATCTAGTGACATTTGTGTTGACAGAAAGGCAGAACAAATATTAGGCCCACATAAGTTAGCTCAAGTAGTTATGGCGTGTAGTCTTCTCGGCAAGTGGAAACAGCCGATATATTACTATTTCGATCAACCAATGTCTGAGCAGATACTAAAGAATATAATAACTGAAGTGTAAGGTAGTGGTTTTCAGGTCGTTCCATTAGTTAGTGACATGGGCGGAGGAAACAGAGACGTATGGGAACAGCTGAGAATTAATACAGAGAAGAAGTATTTTCAATACCCCAGTAACAGTTCTAAAAAATTTTATTTGTATTTGCAGATGTCTCACATTTACTCAAATTGGCGAGAAATAATTTTTTTAGACAAGGGTTTTGATACAGATAACGGATAAACAATCGATAAAATTTACGTTCAGCACCTACTTGAAAAATCCACACATGATTTTAAATTAGTACCAAATTTAACAAAGCACCATTTAGATGTAAATTGCAGTGCTAGACGTAAAGTAAAGACCGCTGTTCAACTGTTATCAAATAGAGTTTCCGAAGCATTGGTTATTTGGGTAAAATGAATGCAAGCCTGCAAAATTCTGAACCTACGGCGGAGTTCATTAACATGTTTAACGACTGGTTCGATATTATGGATTCTTCACTCCCTGCCGATGGATATGGCTCTAAAAGAGAACAACAGGATTCAATTCTCAATAAAATTGTCACATGCATGGAAACTGTTAGGTACAAAAGCAGAAAAAAAATAAGTTGCCTTTTCAATATGGGATTCAAATAAGTAGTAAATCATTAGAAAATTTGTATGACTACTTGAACATATTTTTACGTGTCAGTTACATAAGTACTATAAAACGAAATCAGGATAACCTTGAATGCTTTTTTTTTTCATATATACGAGGCATGGGACATCAGAACAGTCACCCCAGCCCGATAGATTTCAAATACAGAATACGTAACTATGTATTGGCAAACACTCTTGTGCAATTTTTTCTTCATAATCCAACACTGAAGACAGGTTAGATGAAACATGCTTAACTTAAAGCGGATACACAAATCTAAACGCAGCCCAGAACCTACAGGAATTACTCCTGCAAAAAGAAATGTATGTTATTCGTAAATTACCTAACACAGTAACAGCAATTTTTTAAAAATAATTCTGTTATATCCGATTCACTGGAATCAGAACTCACGAACGAGGACTTGTCACATGAAGGGTTGAAATAAATGGCTGGTTACGTCACTTATAGGTTCAAAAATAAGTACCCACAATTAGGATACCAGTCCCTGCCCTTGCAAGACGCAAGGTGGATTGATCATCTTTCGCGGGGGTGGCTTGATTACACCAAGTCCCAAGCTTTTGGAAGCCATTTTAGTTGCCAAAGAGAGATTTATCGCTATGCACGGAGATCACTTGTACAAAAGTAAAAACATTTTTGATTCGCTTACAAGTGGAATAATGAGCAGAACTTGTAATATTCCAACGAAAGTAATTCACTGTTTTGTTAGAACCAGGACGTACATCAGAATTAGAGAGATCAACAGGAAAACAAAAAACACTGAAGATGAAAAATGCAAAGTCAGGAACATTTTGAAAAAAATATGTACATAAAATGTTCCCCTAAAATTCTCCCTCAAAGAGTACGAAACAGTTTACATATGTTTGTATGAAACTTTTTTTATTGAGAACACTATTGTACATATTTAAAGTGTTTTTGTACCCTCAGTACACTTATACCTGTTATGTATGTTTTTCTTTCATTATTATAACTTACTTTATAAACTATATATGTTATATGTATTTTTAAAACATTAAAATTTCTAGAGTTTTGCAATTTTAATAAATGAATTGTGTTTGCTGTAAAAGTATAAATAATTTCAAGAATCTGAAAGTGTAAATTGGTAACATTTTGTTGTTTTGCAATTGTTAACATCATACACCATTCAAATAAAAAATTTAGTGTAAAATACGTTTGTGTCTGTATTAGTTATTTTTTAAATGCTGTATTACTTGTTTCTCAAATTACTGATTTATTATTTATGTACAGTATTCTGTAACTTATATACGAAACGTTTGTTTGTGTAGTGCTTTGTAGTATGGTGTGTGATTTTGTTATGTTACGTCAACAAACATTAATATTTATAAACTTGTAGTTAATGAAAGCTAGCCTTTTTACTGTCGAAATATATTATTTTTAAGAATTGGTTTCACAATAGAGACAAAGTTTATATTCTATAAAATTATATCAAATTGTATTCAATTAAAATAAAAAAAAATTAAATATAATACGTGAAACACTCTCCTTATAGCAGTCAAATAATGATTGTACTATAATAATTAGTATCTTCTTTAACTCTTCAATACACTAAGTAGTGCCTGCGATTGAAGTACCTAATTTTCAGTAATGGTTATAAAAGTACTTACCTGACTTACTGCCCAGAAATATATACCTAGGCCGTGACATCAGTTTGTTTCTGTCAGAATTAACAAGAATGGTAGACGTATTAATGTACCCTACCCGAGATATTCCTGCAGTCGTCGATTGGTTTTATAATTTCCGTTCCTCAATGTTTATTCTTGTACTCGCCCCGATTACATGACAACTGACAGAACCGTAGTCGAAAATGGCAACTAGAATACATGCTTTTATACAGTAACACAAGTGTTCAGAATTTTTTAACAACCCAATTATAGGTGTCATTAAAATAGTGAACACTGAAGCAAGGATGCTGTTCTTGAAAATTGCGATCGTTTCTGTCGCTACACATTTTAGTTATTCTTGATATTTCCTATATATACCAGAAATCTAGTAACGGTACCGAATTTCTATGCACTGTGCCCGTTGTATTATTAAATCAAATTTAGAATTAAATACGGTCGTGGAAATTGAGGGTTTAAAACAGGTGAATTGTTTGCGTTATTAGCGAGCGAGCAATAGGACAACAGGTTACGTAAACTGAAGAAGGGTATCAGAATTCACGAATACACAGTAAATGCTGTGAGGCACATTAGTAACTGTGAGAAACTACGGATTCGAAAGCAAGTGGACAAGGGATCTTTGCGACGAATTCATACAACCCAGGCGTGTGAGTTAGTCCACTTTTCTCCTTTTCCCGTGGCCCTGTGTTCCACATGATGCAGAGCGCAGAAGTGGAGGAAACTGCGACAGCTACCACCTGCCCCCTGAGTGTTGCCTACTAGTTTCACTTTGTATGCCTACTATTTATTTACATGCAATTTATTTTTCATTATGTCCACAACATCTCTGAGTACATTCATCATCTCCTTATGCCTTTCCTCTTCCCGTTTTTCCGTTTCGACAAGAAACTTCATTAATTCATTATCAGCATTTGATTTCTTCTTTCTCTTCTGTGGGGTGGGGCTATCTGTTGCCCGGACGGTGCTGGTGCTGTTCGACGATGGGGATGGAGATGTTGCAGGGGAAGGTATGCAGATAGATGATGCAGCAGAAGGCATGTCATTAGTTGAGGCGAGAATGTATCAAGAATGATAGGAGGATGAATGATGTGTTTAGTGGACATGAAGTCGTGAAGAGTCAAAAAATGGCAAGTCGGTAGGCACTCCATCTTCTGTGGAAGATCCAGTAGGTGGATCGATAATCTATTTGTATCTTCGCATTAGGTTTTCCCACCTACAAACAAATGAACAACATTGTATTAAATACATCATAATCATATGTTTCATTCTCTCGTGACATTTAATTATTCTGTTCCCTACCTTTTCCCGCAGTTCTAAGAAGTCGCGCCATTATTTAGGGCTCCTGCGAACCGTGCCCAACCTTGTACAGCTGACCCTTTCTTGCTACTAAACAGGGTTTGATTTTTTTCCTTAATTCAATCAGCCTCACGACATCACAATCATCCCCTATAATTCGCCACTGTCTCACATTACGATTTCTGTATCATATAGTAATCAACAATATCACACTGATAATTTCGTCAAATTAAATGCTACTACATATTACATAAATGTTTTAACATCGCAACAATTTCTAACAAATCTTAAAAATGTTTCAATAACAGTAATTCCCTACTTAAACTGGAAAATCGATTTTTCGTTAGCCATAATCGGGAGCTCCAGTCAACTGAACAATGTAACAAACAATGCAGGAGTGCGAATAAAGTGTGCATTTACAAACAATCAATACTCTCCCTCTTGGCTATTTGGAATAACACACTGTGATGTCACTTCCGGGTGAGAGTGTGCGTGTGCGAATAAATGTGGCATTTGTAACACGGCCTTAGGTGTCATCATCTACACCTCTACAACACCCTGAACCTAAAACACATTAACACTACTTATTGAAGTTTTCACAAGTCATAAATAATTAAAATATTTCACGATATACGTCACAGTAGTAACAAGATTCATAATTTTACTTGATGAAACCATATGATACAGAGAAGGCTTAGACCTGTATATTAGTGGAACATTCCACGATAAAACATACTGGCACATTCCATGATGAAACATGTGTAACCTGTATATGACTATTAACAATGGAACAATATGATAGCAAACTTGGCGACGGTTTTCATTCCTCATTAAATATTTTAAGTATGTTCAGCTCTACTTGTAGTATAGGTTATTGAAAGTTACGAATTCATGTGTAGCATACACATTAGCCTACATGTGTATAACCAAAGCATACAACGTTACATTAGCTTTAAATATTTCTTTAATCGTGATGACATTTTAAAACAGATTATTTAAATTATCTTTACCATAATTTTAATACTGGTGCTATTTTTTAGAAACTGTACTAGCACATGTCTTGGCAGTAATGCAAGAAAAACAGTCAAGAAGACTACTGTAGGTTTTTTAAGAAATAAAATTTACTGAAGCATTTATTAAGGCCTAACTTCAATCTAAATTTCTGAATGCTGGATGTGTTAACTTAATTTCTACAAGCTTAACTGTTAGTAGTACCGGTAATGAACAGGAAAAAGATGTACACTATTATATTTAATTTCAGTTTGCAAAGCAATACAAATCTAGCAAAGACCTAAATGCAAATCACAATTTGTACAACTCATAAATATCACATTCCGAGACATGGCAATTAACATTACAATGCTACGATTATTTCTAGAAATTTATTTGCTCTCTCTCTCTCTCTGTAATAAATAGTACTGTCATAGTAAAAAAATTCTTGCAAACTATCTATTTAATGACAAACCTGATTATATACAGTTACTGAGAAACTTTCAAAAAATTTACCTCCTTTAAAACCCCAAGCTATTTGTTTAGTAGTATCTTTTAAAATCTTCTAATATACATACATCAGAAGATTTTTTTAACTACTTAAATTAAAGTATGTGTATTTTTTTTACATTGAGCTGAAGATATGTGTACTGTGGCCGTCATGAATTTTATGTAAAACGAAATCCCGAACAGTTTCGAAGTCTCTGGTGCTATAACGAAAAACAGCTTGGAATACTTATTTTGCTTTCTCAAAGACTTTATTCATTTCAGACACTTTCGAGAAGAAATTAATTCGTTAGGCTGGCTTACAGCCCAAGAAAAAACCCCTGAGTTCATCTATTTGCTAGGATTTTTCCTACACAACATTGTTCTGTTTTAACTTCGTGTTTCTTGGTAATCACATGTTTACATGTATTTTGCAGTTTGAGAAATTTCAGTCTTCTGGTCATTAATTAGACAAATAAGATATGATTACACTGTTCTATTCCTACTGTTGTGTTTTTGTGTGCTGTTTTAGTCTGTGATTGTTGTCTGTTGTACCAGACACAAATCTGTGTTTTTCTAGGCCAGTGATGAAGATGAATGAGACTAATATTACAGACACAAGCGATGAGGCAACCCAAAAGCAGGAACATCCAACATTTTAGTTGATAAGATGAAAAAATATAATAATTTATGTTACAGAGCTTTTAACTTTACGTGGACTGATAAGTGTTGTAAAATGTCTTAAAGTGTTTTCACCATACAGTTGTGTCGCGACGCTAAATTTCGGGCATTTATTTAATTTGGTTTTTTCTTCTCATCCATACTCGAAATAGGCAGGAAAGTTATTTTGGTTTATAATTTTAAAGAGTATTCAGTTCTCGGGAAGTCATTTCTATACATTTAGGATCGTGGACATCTAGAGTGTTCTGTCAGTCTCTCAGGTTGAATTTTTTTTAGTTCACTGTTCCTGGTAGTCGGCAGAGTTTGTTGTCACTGCAGTGCTTGTAGATTCCTTTGCGGGCAGTGGCCCGGTACTGTGCACAGGCCGATGGCCTTGTGTTAGGTTGTAGGCAGGTGAGGAGTGTGGTGGTTGATGTATCATGTATCGGTGTCGCCGGGCGATCGTGCGCTGTGGATCCTTCTGGTACTTTCGGCGTGCGACGCCTTCCGGGGGCACTGGACGCCATTGTCAACACTCCCCTGCCCCCCTGTCCCTCCTTAAAAATTGTAGTAGGGCAGACGCGCAGGCGACTTGCGTAGTACAGCACATTTATGTCGTTCCACTCTCGGACAGTTCCCCCACCCCCTATTCCGTGATGTCAAACATTGCTGACGAGTGAATGCCCTGTGTGGGACAAAGAGGGTAGATATTGCGCCAGTCTAGAATGGTCAGTGCTGACCATTCCAGGACGATAAACCACGGAAGGTTCTGGATGGCGCGACCGTGGTTATAAATACCTGCCGGCCATGTTTTGGCGAGCTTTTTTTCGTTAGACTGATGTGAAGCTTTTTCAGGGACTTTTCCTGAGCTTCGGCGAGCATGGCGATGCCCCGATGGGCTAAGCGACGGCCTAAGTGCTCGGGATATCAGATGGTAGGTTTCGGCTTAGTTAGTTTTCTTGCTATTTAAGTCTATTTTCGGGTAGTCATTTATTTGTCAAATTTTAATATGAAATTAAGAAGACTTCAAGTAGCCCTGAGATGGATGAGGCTTCGCTGGAAAGGAACTTCAAAACCATAAGTATTCTTTCCGTTTATTATTTTTGTTATTATTCTTTATTAATTACACTAGTTTTCGTGTTCGGTATTTGTTGTAATAGTCATGGATTCCTTTACGCGTGTATTTGTTGTTGGCCAGTACAATCGCCGTTTTCTTAATGATTCGTAATAGTGTAATGTCCTTGAGTTTTATTTTAATAGCAGAAACCACTTTACTTTGCCGTATATTTTCTTAATGTAATACCTGTCCACAGTTCATCACAATTGATAACATATATTTGTCAATTCACGCTTTAAAATATTTCCCGAATTGTACACATTTTAATACCATTAATGTAGTATTAATTTTTGTAACATTTTATTTTAATATTTTGTAATAAACACCAATTATTTGAATTCATTCTTTTATTTCAAGTATTCCATCTGTAGTCCCCATAACATTAATTGATCGCCCCTAATTCCAGAATATGTATCTTAATTAAACTACTTTAATAATAATTGTTCGTATGTGACAAGGTTGACATGCGCACTACAAGATAGGAGACACAACCCGTATGGGACGTTATAGTCTGTGTTCGATCCACAGTACCCCTCGCATCGCAAGTTTGCCAAGCAGTTTCAATGCTTTATTTCAGTAAGTTTGTAGTGCTCTACCAAACATTAGTAATTTATGTAGCTAGGCTACAAGGTAGAAGTCTTGACCTTTACAGTATTTGTCATTATTTGACTTAAGAAGCTACGTACTCATTTCTCCCCCCCCCCCAGTTCTTTTTAATAATTACAGAGTTTATTTTGTGTTTATGGTTTATTATTATGGTTCAGTCAATTGCTTGTTTATTTATTAGTGAAGTTTTGGCTTTCCACCTCGTAGTCCTGCATACCTGGAATTCAGTTATACACACATCCCCCAGTTTACATTAATTCAACACCTGTTACTTCACATCTACTACTATTATTAAATGTTACGTTTTATTTATTTTAACACGTCCAGCCTCCCAGCTTCGTGTTGCATTTATGGTGGGAGTCGCCGGAAAAAGTTATTCGGCGGCGGCCCAGCCTACGTACAGGTTCAACGTAAATTTCAATCCAACGACACACTTCACAAATTATTAGGAAATATTCGCTTAATTAATTTTACTTACGACCCAACCTCCCTGACAGTGGAATTTGTGCAATACAACAGAATAACTTTTCATTGTTAAATTTTTTGCAGTGCATCAATTTCACTACCTATAGCATTGTTTTGGAATCATCTCTTGCAGTGTTTGTATCTTATGCTCACTATATATTTTCTATTGCATTTTGAATAAATATGACAAATTTCAGTAGCTGTAGTGTTTTATTTCTCAGATATGTAGTGACCTTAATTCAAATATGTACTTCATTGGTGTTAATATCAAGCAAGGTAGTTGTGGATGTTGTACATACCACAAAAACAGTCTTTTAACAGATGTTAAAATAAACATAAGTTATAATTTGCATATTAATTGAAGTTGCTATTGTATATTGTTAAAATCACTCTTTGTGTATTAAAAACAACGGTAGGTTACTCGACTTTCAATTCTGAACCTGAGCCTAGACTACATTTTGTGAAAACATGGGTATCTGAATGAAACACCCTAACTGGTAGTAAATACATTTGGCCATGGTAAGTTTTACTCTACTTGAACAGGATATACAATATGTTGATAAGTGTGTGAAGTACAGAATGAAAAAAATGTATGAGGTAAAAGCAGCAAATAAAGCTGAAAAAAGTGGGTACAATTGCAGGAATGTGTAAAAAGAGTTCACACTGTCCTGACTTTACACTTGTCGTCTGAAGGTCCCTTCAATTATGTAAAATAGTTTAATGGTTTGTAAAATCAATTATTAACCACTTTACAGGAGTTGGGCACATAAACAGTTTAAATATATTAAAATGATTTAGTCTTTTAATTACAGTAGAATAGTTAAATATTCACGTGGCTGTCCACTTTCCAGTGTAAAATTTACATGTACAAAAATTTTTAGTAAAAAAATTAAGTTATTTTTAATTTTAGGGAGTAAATTCACATATATGCCCTTAGTAGTTTTTACTTAAATTCTTCATAAATGTACGAATAAACATTTTTTTAATGTCTTTGTGCTTTTTACAGCAATTATTCTGAAATATAGTAAGAACCTCTCACTTTTTTTATTTTGTGAAGCACTGGTTATTTATATAAATTATTTTTCGTTAATACGATAATATGTATAAAATTTAGATTTTGACTTTCTAAAATCTTCGTAAGTTATGTAGATCTTATCAGGTATATTATTTTCTATGTCTAAATACCAATTCTCTTTTGGAAAAACTTAATTTCTCCCATTTTTAATATAAATATTCCTAACATTGTAGTGATCGAATAACGAGCCATGCTTATCTTGTTCTGGATCTTCTTTCTATTATTTCGAAAACCAACAATTACATAATCAGGAATAGCAAACTGTAGAGAGTTAACTGATCCTTTATATTAAACAGAAATGTATTTGAACCAGTAGGAACCACTTTTTCAAGAGACTGTCAATAATTACAGGAAACTGGAATTTTCAGATTTTTGTACAATTTAGCTTTAATTCCATCCCTATAAAATGCTTCGTATTCAACTACTGGTTACAATACTTCCATTTTCTCAAAAATAATTTTACCGGCATCAAGAACATTGGTAAGGCCAGGAGTTCCATTAGCTTTAAGTTTAAGTTGTCTATAGATACAATCATCTTTAGAACCTAGAATAAATGAAATTTTGTAACCCCCTCTCCAATAAATGCCATTGCAATCTCAAATAAATCGAAACAAATATTTTAGCGGACATGGAATGCCATTACGTTAGTCAGTTCTAAAAGAAAAGAATGTATCAACGAATGCGCCATTGGAAAATATATTCTAGGATTGTCAATACTCCCAATAATATTTCCATGTTTAGAAATTTCTATTTATAAAAACAGGAATGGAACGAAATTCTCACCAAGATCAATAGTTGAATCATTAGCATAATCCTCATGTTTATCTCTCTTAGGTTTATTAAATACAAAATATACATAAGCTTAATTCGGATGTGAAAATGAATCACCAATTGTTATATCAAATTCGACTCTCGTATTTCATTAGTTTAGATTATTATTAGTTTAGTTAATACACCTGACAAACATTTATTTTTAGCACCACATCTGCAATACAAATCTAAAAATCAAAAAAAAAATTTTTTTTACATTTTATGTTTGTTCAAACGAAATAATATAACTTGGAGTATGTTTTTTTTTACATTTGCAACCGTAAATATTTAAATTATTAACACTCATTCAATATAATTTTTTTTTAAGTTAACGTGGGTTTTAAAGCCATTACTAATGTAATATAAAACTTTTAATAAATGGCCTCAACAGACATAAAGAAACAGCAAACAAATAGATATTAGTAAATGTTTATAAATTTTCATTAAGATATTTGAAAAACCTAATGCAAAAAAAACTATGTATTTTACTTAGAAAACGTAAATTGCTTAGTAAAAAATATGTATTTTACAATTCACTCCAAATAAATCATGAAAATTAAAAACATTTTATATTGAGAACAATAGAATCCGGCAATAAGAATTAAAAATGTTGGAACTGTAATTTAAGAATACTTGTATAATGTCATAATGTGTTTGTTAAAAAAAGCTTGTCATAGTCTACATAATGTTATTTAGTGTTAAGTCAGTGTTAGTTCCTTGTAATCATATCCCTTTGCTTGAAATTTAGGAGGATAAGGTACACCTATTTTATACTTCTTGGAAAAGATTTCTACACAGTTATTACAATAATAGTTAATGTGCTCAAAAATGTCAAGCTATTCCATCTGAACCCACATCCTAAAACCTTGCCATGGCCTTTAGATATAGTTGATACACCGATCTGTAAATTTAGACTGTACTTAACTGTGATAATATTTTCAAGTTTTTCAGCAAAATTTAGTGATCTTTGTGCGAGGGGAGCGTAAATTATTTTCACAATTTGCTTTAAAATTTTAATTTTATTTGTATGATATTAAATTTCAATTTTTTTTTTTACTAACTAAAAGAAATGTTAGTAGGCATACTAGTTAGACCCACCAATACATGGACACTCAGTACAAATTTCATCAAATAAATGCTGCGCATATCGCGATACCTACACTCACAGTAGTCCGCAGCATTTTCGCGAAGGAAGATAATGCATGTCATAGCTATTATTACAGGCCACGCATCAAACCTTCGCCTCCAGCAGAACAACACAGCTCGGCGTTGACCGAATGCAAACAGATGAATTACAAAAGACGTAGGTAGATCCTTTACGTTTAGCTGTCAGTCTGTCATAGTTTTTCCTTTACTAAATTTTTTCTTTCTGTCTGAAGAAGCAACCGTATTCCATATCGTACTGCCACAATACTGCAAGAGCACCCTGAACCAAAAACAGGATGTTCGATATTTCAAAATCCGGCTAACCCCTATGCTACGAGGACGTATCATTTTAGAAACATCGGGGGTAATGTTATGATTAGCAAGAGCCTCGCCTGGAGGACGGGCTAGCGACGACGGCAGTGCAATCAGGTCAGGGGTTGCACAAGACAAAGGCCTCAGCGATTCTCCCCACCGGCACTGAAGTGCGGTAATATAACGCAATGCATCGGGGGAAACGGGGTCTGTCTCTTCAAGCCTTCCAGCCGTCAGCACCTCGCCAGGATGGTCCTAGGTCGAGACCCACGACATGCCGCCGTCCATCGATAGTCGACACAGTCATCATGAGCCTCCAGCACATCATGTTACGGTGAGCTCTAAGGTGTCGGAAGGGTCACCTATCATAGAGTAGAACATTAATGTAATCAACTAAACAGCCGCTCCCCTCCTACCTAAATTTATATAGTATAACCTTCTAGTATTGTGCAATTTAACTTTGTAGATTAAAGCCACCATAACTAGATTAATATATTTCATTTAACCGTAACACTCTCCCTAAAGTTAACAGCTTAACTAGTTTCAGTATATATCTGACTATAGCGACCCAAATACTTAAATTATGTGTAAAACTACTTGAATAACAGTCACGCAACAATGCATAGCGATAGATCACAACTAAAAAATAAAATTTATTAATCACTCAACCTCACACAATAACGGAGGTCGTAGTTGCTTCAATTTTAATCCATGACATACCTTGATACAGTCAAAGTAATAAAACGAAGAAAATCAGGAGCACAAGGTCATGGCAAAATATCAGTTAAATTAAAGGCCATTTTACATGCTTCCAGTAGCTGGCCCAAAACGGGTTAGTAGAGACGGGTGAGTGACTGGGTGATAGATACTGGAACCCAAATTCATGGGTCAGCTACTGGCGGACCAGCTACTTGGAAGAAGTTTGTTTTTGTTGAACCACTGGCCTTCCCCCACCATGCGGAACCTTCCCCCACCATCACTTCTGGCCCAACACAGTTGCTGGATGCATGTGTACGCGCAGGGGCAGTTACTGACTTCCCGCATTGGAACCCAGTCATAGCTATACGCTAGTTTTGTTTTATTTGGTGCATAATGATCACCTCCCTTTCGAGTAACGATCAGACAAGTATTTACGATGGACTTTATCCTGATAGTGAGATACGGTGGAATAGTTTTATGCCCGAATATAGGAACAGAGACAAATGTGAGGCTACTATTATAATGCAAATGGAGAATGTTAACCTTCATTTTACTGTGGCGGAATTGACAACGAAAATCAAGAGATTAAATTCAATCCAACCAAGAGAAACTGAAAATTGAGAAAAGAAAAGAAAGTGGAGTAGGACCTACGGATGTGTACGCGTAAAAAAGAGAAGAGGTACTCAGTAATGCAAGATTTTTATGAAAATTGCTAACAGCAGTTAGCGTAGTTATGTTTTGCATTACGCTACAATAATTTGGTAGTATTTGAACGCTAATTTTTGGTCGTTGTTATGATTAATATTTGTGGACCGTTTTGAAAGATTTAAATAATATACAATTTACAAAAATTAGTTTATGATATAATTTTGTTACGAAGGTATTTTTGCAATGTCAATATAAATATTTTTGCAGTTATATTTATAATTATTTGATAATTTGCATTGTGAGGCATTATACTAAAATTGCCATCACATGACTTTAATAACTAGGTTATTTTATGATTTTCAACTTACAACTTAATGTATAATGTATTTGCGTTTCTCTTAGCTTACATTTTGAATAATAAATATGTAACAATATAAAATTTTAATGTTTTACGTATGACCTAGTTCAACTAGTCTCATGACCTTCAGGTCAGCTGTTTGCCGGCACAAGGCACTGCGCATCGGCAGTTGTTACTCGCTATGTTTGTGAGCCTGATTTGTAAATATTTATATATGTTTTGTAATGCTGGATCATAACAAATGTGTGTTGTTTATTACTAAAATTCATTCTTATTAAAAGTAATTTAATTTCTCTCGTGAGTGTTACGTATGTGTTGGTTTAGGCCTATGTTCTGTTTGTTATTGTCGGGTCGTTTCTGAGAATTTTCTGTTTTATTTCACACGTGACATCTTCGAATGGTGTTAATTAAATTTATTAATTTTCTTCATTTATCGCTTGCATATATTGAATTATGTGTTTGAATCGTTTTGACGAATTAATATTTTTAGTGGCCGATATCCTTCTTATGACACATGCCCGTCCAATTAAACTTTCTTCTTGTACAATGTGCAGTATATTTACAGTATTTCACATATTTAAAAGTCTTGCTGCTAGTGAATTTGTTTTGGTGAATCATTTATGTTGAATTCATTTTAGTTTTCCGTGTTTTGATGCAAGTTTTAACACCCGTGAAGGTCTGTTGTGTTTACTTACATGTTTCTCAAGATGGCGTCTCGTGCAAACGCAACGCGTTTGTTCTTTCTATGGTATGGTGGCGATGTACTACCTGTTCAGAAAACATTGTTTTTTCCTTGTTTAAATTTCTTTATTAAGTTTTATCTCAAACAACCGTTTTAAGAGTTACTTTTATACATGTGTGTGTTACTGTCTGCTCATTTTCTGATATATTTATCGAGATGTTGATATTTGTTGTTTATTCCATTTTCGTTATTAATTTGAACTTTAATGCCGATTTCGTTTTTTTTTTTGTCATGTATTCTCTTTTCAAGTTATTAGGCTTGTTTTGACATTCTTCAGATGCAATATTGAATTAAATGTGGTATTATTAATTTCATATCAGTTTCATACACGAAAAGTTTAAGTATTTTTGCAATGTTTTGTTTTCTTTCTATTGTTTAATATTTATTGCATATATTACTCTTCTGTCATAGTTACAAATTAAGATGGTGCCGAGTGCAGCGAAGAGCGGTTCAATTAGTAAAATGTTGAGAGATTTTCAATGTGGTGTTTGTAAAAAAACTGTTCGAAATGGTATACTTTGCGACGAATGTGATAAATGGTTTCACTATCCAAAGTGTAGTAATGTTGATGACATGAGAGTACCAAATAGTGAATGAGTATGCAATGGATGCACAGATCGTGAGTGTTATTTCTACCATGCTAAATATATTATGGAAATACAGAACTTAGTGAAAAAAATAATGGAGGAGATCGATTCTTTAAAGGAGATTATAAAAGTACTTCATAACGATCTTAAAAATGCAAGTGAAACAAGACAAGATAGAACACAGAAGATAACACTTGGGTAAAAGTGGCCAAAGGATGGATAAAAAACGCAAAAAAGAAGACAGTCACTTCATCAGTGGAAAGTAAAAACAGGTACAAATGTCTGAGTATATATATGAAGATGACTCCTAATTACAATTAGAAAGTGTGATCAAGACAAGGAAACAAAAAAACACTAAGGTTTTAATATCAGTTGACAGTCACAGGAGAAGGTTAGCAAGTAGAATAAGCAATTAACTAGTGCAAAATTAAGTGGCAGGTTTAATTAAACCAAGTGCAACATTATCTGAAGTAAGTAAACATAATTCTATTGAAAGAAAATAGTTAAGTTGCAAAGACACTGTAGTAGTGGTAGGAGGGAGCAAAGAGGTTAGTAAAAACAATGCTAGTACAGTTTCAAGCTCTTCAAAAGCATGCCTTGCGGGACTAACGCATACCAACGTTATAGTATAAAATTTGCAAATCGGGCACGACTTGCCTGTATGGTCTGTGGTGAACAAGGAAATCGAAAAGACATATGTTTTTTTTATATTTGTAAACATTTTAGAAGGGTTACTTTGTGTGATCAAAGTGTGTTAGAAAGAAATGTTTTTACAACACATGGGCAACACCTTAATGATAAAGGGAAGGTTATTATCGGTAGTGAATTATGTAAACTTATTAGGCTTCAAAACGTGGCAACTGTTATATCTTCAAGTAATAATCAGGAAAACTGAACAGTGTGTCTGAAATACAGTCTGGAGCTGTAAATCAGAAAAAAATTTTATCTAAAGGTGAGTCACTAAAATCCCCAAATAAATGTAAAGTAAGTAGGACTTTAAATTTTTGTACCAAAGGTAGTAGCTTTAAAACAATTCGTAACACGAGAACTGATTACTCAAAAAATTTCTTTAATAAGTATCAAACGGTATAAAGGACAGCAAAATAAAACTTATGCAGATAATATGTATATCAATGTGATCTTTTTTCTTCATGTAAATCTCAGAACAAAACTGTGTTTGATTTACTAAACTCCAAATGAAATATTGATTATAATACATGTTAATAGTATATCCTTGAAATATAAGTGTGTTAAAATTTAAGCTTATCTAGACACATTGCAAGAAGTACTTCTTGGCACTTGTTTAATTGAACACTGGTGCTCTAAAGATAAACTTAATTTTATTATGTTACCAGGATACACTTTGGGTGCTTGTTGTATAACAATTGATAATCATGGAGGTTCTTGTATTTTTGTTATGGAAAATATTAAATTCAAAGTTAAAAATTAAATATAACATTTTAATGGAGAAAAATGTTTTGAAGTATGCGCATTAGAGTTATAAAATGACAATCTTATTTTAACATATATATATATATATATATATATATATATATATATATATATATATATATATTGAGGCCACCCTGTGGTCAAATTCATGTGTTTTTAGAAAAACCGGGATCGGTACATAATTTATTATATACAGTAAAAAGCAAAGTGCTATATTGCTTTTTACTGAATTGTGGTGAAATCAATATAAACTTAAATGTTACAAATCCGGTAGTAAATTCTTACATGTACCTATTACAGTCTACGGGTTTACACTCACATATAAGCGGCTTTACGAGAGAAACCACTTTGTCGAGTACAATTATTGATCATGTCTTTTCTAATACTAAAAATGAAAACATAAACGTCGAAAATATTCAAAATTGTTTTTCTGATCACTACTGTCAATTATTAAAGTTAAATAACCAATTGTTAACTTTTACACCTATGTATGAATTTAAATGAATTTTAAATAATGAAAAGATTAACATATTCGTTTTGTAAATGTATTAGCCTATGAAAACTAGGGTACTAAAGGAAATTAAAATAGTATAGGGCCTAACTGTAAATTTTCATTATTTCCTTAACCAATTTTGTTTAAAATTTGAACAACGTTTTCCAAAAAGAAAATGCAGAGTTAATAAATTAATAGTACATCAAAAGACTGGATATCTTCAGGTATTAGAACATCGAGTAAAACTTAAAAAAAAAAAAAAAAATTTGCACTATATTAGTACACATAACAGATGTGCGAAATTCATAAACTATTATCGAAAATACAAATTAATCTATAAAAGAATTATAAGATTAGCTAAACAAAAAAAAGTGATTTTTTCCTGTTAATGATTATGAGGTACTCAAATGCATAAAAATGTTAAATGCATAAAAAAATTAAAAACAAATTCTACAGATTGTGATGAGACACCTTCTAGTCTACTTAAAAAGTAGCATATTGTATATTGAAACTACTAACATATCTAATTAATCAATCTTTTGATAGTGGAATTTTTCCGAACGAACTTATATTGTCCAAGGTTATACCATTGCGTAAGCAGGGTGAAAAACGAATATTTCTAACTACAGAACTATTTTAGAATATAAAATAAAAGATAAGCTTATTAATTACTTAAATAAATATAAACCCTTAAACAATTTCCAACACAGTTTCATTATGAATAAAAATACAAATACAGAAATAGACGAATTTATAACTACCGTATTAGATGCGCTAGACACAAACAAAAATTCACTAGAAATTTTATTTTGATTTATCGAAAGCTCTTGATACAGTAAATTATTCAGTCTTATTGAACAAAACTGAATCCTTGGGTATTAGAGGCAAAGTCTTAAAATGGTTTTAATCATATCTTACTGATAGAAAACAAAAGGTTGAAACAACTCATCTTAATAATTACAACAATGTTGAAAAATATATTTCTGATACACAAGATGTAATGAATGGTGTACCTCAAGGAAATATGTTGGGTCCACTTTTATTTGTAATATACGTTAATTATATCATAGACGAAGGCCGAATTATATATTTTGCTGGCGATACAAATATTATTCTAAGTAGTAGTGATTTTACAGTTCTGGAAACAAATAACAATGAACTACTTACTAAATTACAAAATTGATTATCTTATAATAAATAAACAATAAATACTAATAAAACTAACTATATTCAATTTTTTCGTAAGAAAAGAGTAGACACGCTAAACATTCATATTGCTGGGACCCCTTTGGTAAGAGTAAAGAATACAACATTCTGGGTAACATAATAGAAGAACAAGTGAAATGGAATAAATATTCTAACTTATTTGTAAAAAATTAAGTACCTACTGTTTTTAACTAAAACAACATAGCTCAAAGTGCAGTTAAAAGCACTGAAAGCTGCCTATTATGCATATTTTCACTTTTTATAACATACAGCATAATTTTCTGGGGACATAATAAAAGCATTATTCTACAAAAAGAGCTATTAGGATTTTATCATATGTAAATAAAAGAGTACACTGTAAGCCACTACATATACATATATATATATATATATATATATATATCTATATATATATATATGTAAAGACATTGAAAACTGGGGTGAACCGCGCCCTTAAAATGCTTAAGGCCTTGTTAACGAGTTTTGCAGTGATTTCAAAAATATTTTTTTATTGCTACCTAATTCTCATATAGAAATTTCGCTACACAGTTTTGACACTAATATGTTATAATTTGTAGCTGATTTTTTTGTAGAAATGTACCGAACGGTTTTTTAGATTTCATTACCCAAAGTACCACGTTTCTTGTCGTGAAAATAAGCACAATGAAAGCAAAATATTTTTTTTTTTTGTTGTCGAATAGTACATTATTTTTAAAAACACATCCACAGTATTGTGCATCGCGTAACTGCACAATGACTCAATTTTTTTTTTCAAAGTTAAAAAATATTTGAGTTATTGTCAACAGTATGAAAAAAAAACTCGGGAACAAGCCCTTAAAACATGTAATGCAAGTTAAAACAAACTCAGGCAAACTTGCAAATAAAGTATAAATTAAAAGTCGGCCAATCTAAACCTAGACCAACCTAAGACTACCCACAATTTAATGCAATTCCATTTGACAAAATGACCATAATTTGAAAACTGTCCAAACCATACTAAAAAAGTCCCCAAGTGTCGAATTCCAACCCTACCAAACGTTCTCGCGTCCTCGAGTAACTTACAAGATAATCTATTCTACTGACATTTTTATCAAAAATGTAACCAAACATCTCACAAAATAAGCACGAATTTGAGTAAAATGATTTGAATTAGTCTACTTAGTACAACGATCCATAAGCCTCAATAAAGAACTAAAAATTTGCTTTTCGCAACTAAACAGTCAACGAAATATAAATCCTCTAAGCCCAGTTACCCGGCGATAGCAAAATCCTTCTGCCTTGTAGCATCACAATCATACGTCATTTGCACATTTTCTCGTACACCCCACCACAAATTAATACGCCTGTATCTATGAATAATCCAAAATGAAATACTGTACGATATTCAATAATAAACAATTTAAACAACGCCTGCATTACCATAAAAAGTTATGGCCAACACAGCATTAAAAAAACCACTAGTGATATTTTACTGTCTGAGGAACTGACTACAGCCATAGGCGTAAAATTAGGACACAATATACTATAGAGGAAATAATAATATTAAGGTAAAATACACCCAGCAATCAAACACCACTCCACAATATCAATATACATATGTTGAATGACTAACAACCAACCATTACTACAGTATTTCAAATCAGTAAGTGTTAGTTAAGACTGTACATATTTTGTATATTTCGTGCGTTAGTGAACAGATTTGAAATTCGTGTTAGTAGTACAATCAGAGAAGTACTCTTATGAACACTACAATTTAAATTTCCCGCTCTGCCAACTCATGGCATTTCAGTTGTCAGCAGTTATCCAGCAGCACCCTGCCAAGAGTTGGCAACCTTGGACCTCCGGCAGGATGCCAGTATCTCGGAGAACATCATAGTGCTGAATAGTACTGTCGGGTAGTCTAACTGTTTATCGTTGAGTAGCTGTTGTATCAGAGCGAATTTGTTGTATACAGTTCGTTTACTACTCAAGCAATAACATTTTGGTTCACCCAGGCTGGATCGTTTTAGTGAATTACGCGCCGTTTTCGTTTCTGTGTGACGTGTAAGCCTCCACGAGCGTCATAATTTTTCTTGTGGCGTGATCCGGTATTGTTGACACAAAATATAGTTTAGTAACATATTCATCATGAGTGAAAAAGCATTGCTTTTCCAAATGTAATTAACGGAGGGACGTGTGAAACGTGTATGTGGCTTGGCAACACCGGCGGCGAGTAACGCCTCCAAAGTTCCGTTGCTTCTTGTCAGCGAACGCGATTTACCAGACGTGAAACACTCCTACGAAGAAGATATCATTGATGTGGAAGCTTCATTGGACAAAAATACTTTACAGTGAACATCATCGTGGTAGAATTCAAACAGTACTACACAGCCTTGGCCGCCGTCAACGCTGTGAACAATAAGTATATTAGCTGCGCCTGAAGGCGGTGCTTCAGAAGTCCATAAATTAAACGTTGATTTGCCAAAAATCTTCCTCCCCAGTTTTCATGGCACACCACAACAGTGGTCCAATTTCTCCAACTTGTTTTCAACTTAAGTCTCTGACAATACTGCTTTGTCATCTGTAATAAATCCGGCCTATTTGAAGGGTCCTCTTGTTGGTGAACTGTTTGAGATGATTCAGTCATTACTTTCGTGTGAAGCTATTTTAAAGTGGCTTGGAACTTGCACTCGGGACGTTATGAGAACAAACAATTGATTGTGTCTGCACATGTTGAGGCCTTACTGCAAGCACCTGCAGCTTCACTAGACCCACCTAGTTCACTACATACATTTTGACAGTCATATCAGAAAATATTGCAGCACTTCAGGAATTCGGGGTCCTGGTAAATCACTGGGATATCATCCTGCTCCCCATACTGAGCAAGCGCCCGGACTCTAAGCTTCAAGTAGCGTGGGAAATGACATTAGGTCACGAGTTCCCTAACTTAAAGTCTTTATGTACGTTCCTTGAGAAACAATGTAGGGCCCAGGAAGTAGTTTGTGGTGCATCTCACACTGAACCCTAAGGAACACCTAGTTTAAAGCAGTAACCTTCAACCCAACCTAAGTATCGTACTAATTCTCTCCTCAGTTCACCAGTCTTGTTGTATGTGCAGGGATCATGTTGATAACAAAATACAAGGAACAAACTCCGATCAGTCCACTGGAGAAACACTGTCAGCAGTCTCCTCAGTAACATC
Source organism: Medauroidea extradentata (assembly GCA_003012365.1). Lineage (NCBI taxonomy): Eukaryota > Metazoa > Arthropoda > Insecta > Phasmatodea > Phasmatidae > Medauroidea > Medauroidea extradentata. Next base: position 23,532 of record PNEQ01043904.1, read on the forward strand.
TGCTGTTGCTAGATCTTAACACACTGTTCTGTTGTCTACAGCTCAGGTGGAGGTACTGATGTTACTAGCAATTCTCTTGTTAGCAGGGCTTTGTTGGACACAGCAAGTAAGGCTACTTTCGTTACTGAGAACTGCATGCTGAAACTTTAAATTTCCCGCTCTGCCAACTCACGATTAGCGAAATTTCGCGAAGTCAATAACCTGCATGTTAGAATTAAATATCCCATGCATACTCATGTCCCGACCATTTGTCCACTAGCTGCTACTCAGTAGAACAGCAGACAATGAACGAATAGACAGGGCTCGAGTATGCATAGGATATTTGATTCTAGCATGCAGGTCATTGAATTCGTGAAATTTCACCATATCTACTCACGATATTTCAGTTGGCCGCAGTTATTCAGCAGCATCCTGCCAAGAGTTGGCAACCTTCGGCATCCGGCAGTATCTGTCTATCGGGCAGCCTCGCTGTTTATCGCTGTGTAGCTGTTGCATTAGAGCGAATTTGTTGTATACAGTCCGTTTATTACTCACGCAATAACACTAAGGTAAAAATCTATGCACACACTAATAAAACACATTGGCGGCACTGTGTGTATGTAAACAGCATGGTAACCATCAGTACTGTCATGACTTTGAAAATTACACAATAATGAATATATACACATAAGAAAACAAATAAACTAATATTTTTCTCTTAAGGCATTTCCTAAACATCAAACTTATATTTGTTTTCACGAATAAACCTGCAAGGTATTTTTTTACGTATTAAAATTACAGATGCACAAGTATTCGCAGGATACCGTGGAGCTTGATAGTAACACATATCAGAAGAACGACAAACATTTTACGCGGAAGCAAGTTTCGTTACAATGTTGGCTTCCTCGGGCGACGAGCAGCCAGGTAGTGCAAGATGGCTGGCGGTATTTAGTTAACCTGGCGGCCAGGAGGCAAGTTATGATAAGCGGCAGATTTGAATGTGTACATATGAGGTGGAGTTATCTGGTGGTTGTAAGGATTAAATTATGTACTGTCGGGCCAGTTACCATTGCCTCAATTCTGCACTGCTGGTGGATGGTGTTATTTAAGGCTTTTTACTCCTCTGGTTGTACAGCAGCAGGTCGATTACGAATATTTTAGAGCATGACGTCATATTTGAAACATGCCGTTCGTAAGTCGGGCTTCTTAAGACTCTGTGAGAACATTTCTGTCCATCGTAACAATTTCGCGTTACAGAAGACGTCTTAAGTAATACGTTTGAAAAAAAATATGTTGGTACTTCTGATACTTGGTTGTCACTTCTATGCGCAGGAGTTGGTACCACAATTACATATTCGCTGGCCAATAAAAAAAGAGGCTTCATTTGTCACCATCGAAAGCTCATTGTTGTTCCTAAACATCAAGTTTTTGAGCATCGTTATGAACATAACCATATCTGCAGCACGATGGAAAATATGTATGTTATGGTAATTAAAAAATATGTTTAGTAATATTATTAAAAATCTTAATGTTTTGACAGAACTTTACGATTGTTAAATTTTGAGTCCACTCTAAAATTATTTTTACACAATGCATTTATTAAAAACACGTACAAGTATATTTAACCTAGTGCTGGTACATGTCATTGCTGTTTTCTTTCACAGGCCAAAAGCAGCACGTGGTGGCCGAGTGACCGCTGTGCAGTGGGAAGACTTGGTAAAGTTCATGTTGGCCCACCCTGACTTTTCCACAGGCCAATTCATGGGTCCGCAAGGAGTGAAAACTCTCACGACAAGTGGCAGGTTTTGGCCTCCAGGTTAAATGAAAAAGGCCCAAAAAAAAGGTGTTGAACAATGGAAGAAAGTACGTACCAGACCAACTACATATTTTGAAAAAGATAATATTGAGCAGAAAATGATTTGTCTATCTAGGTCAACGTACTTTAATACAGTTTAGAGTTGTGTATGTTTTACTAATAGTTTTAAATGTTCAATATCAGCCAGGTTAAAACAAATTTCTTTTGTAATATACCAAACATTTTGCCTTAGTAATTATATAATTGTTTGTAGAAATATTTGTATTGTTCATTAACAGCACTGTTGTTAGCTTACCACAATTAAGTTACTTAAAAATACAGTCTACTTAACAAAGTTGTGTTAGTATCTTACATAACACCAAAATATATTTTCAATAATAACATTCATAGGTAATTTACACAGACCCCTACATAGTCATGGTTGATGTACATCATGCAAATTTAACTAATTAGGTATTATATTTTAGGATTGGTTGTCCATGCAACAGCATATCGTGTTTGATGTAGGCCCTACTTCAAATAGATATTTTTGTGTGGGTAATATAAGCAGAATGCCAAAATTTTGTAAAAGTTATTGGGTCTTACTTGATGGTTTTTTAAAACAGTTTTTAATTTATTATTTGCCAAAGGATAAAACATACATGGTCAAATTCAGTTCTCTAAACTGTGAGGTACTTAAACTTTCTTTTAGCATCTATATTTACTAACAGTAGATTAGGTGATAAGCTATACAAAGCAGGCAAACCTAATTATTTGAGAAATGTACATGCAGTGCTCCAATTTTCCAGTTATGGGGTACTAACTATATTTGTACCCTACATAAGTGCATCACGGTAGTGCTATCATTTGGTCAGTAAAATATTCTCAGCTAAGACTTGCTCGCAACTAAACCAATTAAGTAAGCTACCTATGTCTTCTTTGGGCATTGCAACTATGGAAACGTAAGCTTTGCATACAAAGTGTGTATCTTTGTGTCGGCAGCAAGACGTTTTTTAGTAGAAACAAGTTATTCATAGACATAATAATCCATTATTTATTTATTATAATAGGAATATTTTCGTGCATGCGTTCGAGGTTATTGGACAAGGTTGCCCAAAAAATTACTACACATTGAGGGCATTATGTATATAAAATACCTAATAATACTAAATTCACTTGCAATTGGGCAACTGCACAGTGGCAAGCTATAACATCTTACTCAATAACCTACCGAAACCCTCCTAAACTTTCCAACCCGTCTATCGTTACCAACTCCTCCGAAAGTAAATACCACTCTCCACCTTTTACATCCTGACCAGCCTTTCCACTCTTCTCTCATCCTTAAAAGAGCCTCACCCATATTCTTTCAACATCACAGATGGACGAAAGTTCCCTCCGTCCCCACCAACCGAACCTTTCCTTCTCTGTTTATTCTTCACACACCTTGTTGGTCTTATTTGTAACTTCTCGAGTTCCCGTACCTCCAATTCCACATATGGGTCCTACTCCGCTGCTACGTACTATACCATTAATTGTACCAGTGTTAATAATATTAGGGAATAGCCGGTTCGTTTTGGGGGGAAGGGTGTCGGAGCTCGGAGCCACGGCCGCCATCTTGTCAGCCATCTTGTCGGTAATTTGGTCGGCCATCATGTCAGACATCTTGGATTGTCGGCCATCTTGTCGATAATTTGGTCGGCCATCTTGTATTTCATTTTCTCCAGCTCTATCATTCTGTTAATTTTTCTCCTGCTCTGTCATTCCATTACTTCGTGCTCTCTCATTCCTTCGAGAATAATCTAGGTTGTTTCCTGCTCTGTCATTTTTTCGAGAATAGTCTTGAATTTTATTTTCTCTTGCTCTATCATTCTGTTAATTTTTCTCCTGCTCTATTATTCCATTACTTCGTGCTCTCTCATTCCTTCGAGAATAATTCCTAGGGCTTCCATGTTTTTCCTGCTCTGTCATTCTTTCGAGAATAGTCTTGAATTTAGTTTTCTCTTGCTCTGTCATTCGCTTTTTTATCCCGTTGCTCTCTTATTCCAGATCTAGGTAATGTTTTTGGCATCCATGTTTTTCCTGCTCTGTCATTCTTTCGAGAGTAGTCTAGAGCATGGGTCTCAATGTCCTGCTCTATCATTAAATTTTTTCCTGCTTTGTCATTCCTTCTAGCATGGTCCGGCTCCAACAGACGACGCCCTCTCTCTCGGCTCCGACAGACGACGCCCTCTCTCTCGGCTCCGACAGTCGGCACCCTCTCTCTCTGGCATGTTTCCAGCACTGGTTGCTAGGTAGCACAGCAGTCGGCAACCATGTTTTTGTTCCAATAGTTACTTCGTTGCCTGCTAGAGTGTGCTAGTGTCGAAGATTTTAAGAACGAAGTTAATAAAGTTAGTGCTCGAAATTTTTTTTGTGTGCACTAAAAATTCTTTCACCGATGGTTAGGATCGAACCATGGATACTTGAGCCTCTAGCAAAGACATATGACCTTGACTGCTCGCCTAACAATGCCCGACAGGCAACACACACACGCACATTCTCTCTCTCTCTCTCTCTCTCTCTCTCTCTCTCTCTCTCTCTCCAAGGCATATATATTTACTCTCGTCTCTGGTGAACCAAAAAATCATCCTTCCTTTCACCCTCTCTCTTCACCTTTCCCGCTCTTGCCTTCTCTTCCTCGGAGCGAGGTTGCAGCAGCTCGAAGACCCCTACCCTCATCATTCTTTAGTATTGTTTCCACATATCACTGACATCCTAATGAGCCACCGCAAATATGATTTTAGAGTATGTGGCTAGGTTTGTCTCAAAGTGCTTGGCTCTTATACACATCTGTTTATAATTTCGTAACTTTATCTCTAGCGTATTGTTTGGTTTTAAAAAATTTTCAGTAAATGATACAAAGCATCGAACCAGCACATCCTGAGCTGGAGTACAGTTGGCATAATGAATTGGGTTGTGTGTATGTATTTGCATGAAGTGTTGTACCTAGTAATCATCACAGAAAACTATTTCATTATTGGCATGCATGTTTTTTTGTTACTTTAAAGTTTATATGCCGCCCACTGGAAATAAAATTAAAACACAATACAAATATCTAATGAGCAGACTCAGTTATTTACTTACTTCATTGCACGTGCTTACTTTCTTTTGAAAGAAATCAAATGCAAGATACCAAATTACTGAGATATTTATAATCAAAACAACAAAAACCTGTTGGAGTACAGTTTATAAAACCAATCGGGTTATGTATGTCTATTTGTGTTTTATACAAATGTAAGTGAAACGCATAAAGTAAATAACTAATACATAGCTTTGTATATTGATATTTACGTACATTGCTTGTTCTTGCTTTTCCCGCTTACAAAACTTATCAAATGCAAAACTGTGAGATATTCAACTTAAATTCATGTAAGGGAAAACAATGCTTACTAAAAAGAAAAAACACCATTTTCAAGACATATAAAATTTAATGAATAATAAAATACTACACTACAAAACAAAGAAAAACTTGGCTAATTTACATAGTTGCAAGCGTCCTACAAGTACATCCTTGCAATGCGGAAAAGATATTCAAGTATGGGCTCTAACCACTCGCCCACGGCTTCGAACACTGCACGGGTTTCGCGTGCAGAGTCCCTCAGCTCCAGAAACGTCATTCTGAAGGGCAGGTACTTGAACATCTACCATTTCATAAATATGATGATGCATATTTTCAATACCAACTTCAATCTCATCCTGCCTACGATGAATGTTATTGAAGTTGGCTGTCAAATGTTGCATCATCGTATTCACGACGCGGGCAGAATGCTCGTCCATGACACGATTGATTGTAACCTCAATCGCGTCATGAAAACGGGCCTTACGGGTCTCCAGGGCATTGTGAACGCATTCGAGCACAATGTTTAGGAGGTCTTGTCCACCGCCTTCAGTCCTACGTTCGTCTCCCACTTCCATATCGTCAGAGGGGGCAGGAGCAACCAACCCCCCGCCTCCCGACGATGCGGAGGTGAAAGATCGAACGAGCCATTAGCCCCCATACCTGACTCATCCTCTTCGCCCCATTGTTGAGCATCTTGTAGGTACGGCTGCACTGTTATGTGGCCGGCATCTTCAACGGTGGGGGATGTCAACAGTGACGGCGAGGAGCGATGATAGTCCTCCGCTGCAACGAAGGGCGCGCAACCCTGGAGCGAAGATGAATAGTGGCCCCCGCCACAGCCTCCATCTTAGGCACGTGTCGTTGCGGAAGGTCTGCCACCCCAGGGAGGTGATGGGGTTCTTGAAGAAGACGACGATGAAGAGGGGGGTTGGGTCGCAGCAGCCCTTCTCAGGTGCAGACCAGATGTCGATGGTCGCGACTGCTCGGACCTACGACCATCAGCGAACCCTCCCTTGCCGCTGCACCTCTTCTTCACCTCGTCGCAGGGCTTCGTAGACAATTTTCAAACACTCCTCGTCGCTGTTGGTCCCCCACATTGATGATGGTGTAGTTTGCTTGCCGGACATGTCGATTTTATTTTTGTTTATAAGTTTCAAGTTGTCTGGTTTGTGAAGCAGTAGTCTCACTCAGGCTCCACCGCGGCTTTTATATGGCTGCAGGGTGGAGAGGGGAGTTGGCTCCTACCCTTCATCATAGCAGGGAGGGGTGGAATAGGCAGCGGACAAAAATACTATACCAGATTGGAAGGTAACATACATAAAACAATAAAATAACAAATGTTTAAATTAGTTAAGAAAATATCTATTTTTTACAAGTACAAAATATTTGCTTCAAGGTACATACAAATTTCTTCAGCATACATTATTTATCGACAATTGCAGACTCGTCTATCTAGCTGTTTCTATCCTTGCCAAAAACCAAGCCATTTGACAAGTAATTTACCGTTTTTTTCCTCTTCAATATTCTTTCCACAAGATATGATTGTGGAAAATTGGTTTTTTTAATTTCTTCTGCGTAGAAGCCGCCTCTTATGATCTGGCCATTTTCATCCTTCAAGTAATACATCCTGGGTTCATAAGGACATATTCTAGCTACCTTGAAAATGTCATTGGACCAATAGGCGTGTAACTTTTATTCTAGAAATGCGTACAAAATCACCAACACGCACCTTAAGTTTGCATGTACTTATTTTCTTACAATTTTTATAAACAGTTTGCCGTTAGACGTTACTATTTTTCTTTGTAACATCGATGGGACACATTCCAATCGTACCATGTTGTGTGCGATTATATGTGGCTACTAGGTCGGGTAGAATTTTAGTCCACTTGTACGTCCCCTGCGCAGAGAATCGTTTAAACATACGATTGTAGCGTTCGACAATAGATGCTTTAATGCCCGAATATGTTGAATAATGGTTAATCTTATATTTCGTCATTAGGGTGCGAAATGCTGCATTGTAAAATTCTTTCCCCCCATCCGACTGTATATTTGCCAGGGCACCTTTATCCTTCAAAATGACCATCATTGCAGTGACTACATCCTTTGCACTTTTCGTTTTTATCGGCACGGCCCAAGCATATTTGCTGAAACAGTCTATGCAAGTAAGCATGTATTTGTACCTGTTGTTTACTCTTCCATTAGGTATCATTTCCACCAAGTCACATTGGTATAGATCTCTCAATCCATACACAATTACTTTCCTCCTCGGGTAGCGACGTCTGACTGACCTGTGTAGTTCTTCACCTATTTCTACACGACTCATCGTATATAATGTGATTCACGCAACTCTTCCAATATATTTGCTATTTCAATCGCATTAGAATGATTGCCGGCCTGGCGAGATGCAATTAGTAGACGCAATCTGTCCACAAGTTCATTTGCATTGTTTGTTTCCCAATTACCATTTTTATTCCGTTTGTAAGCTCCGTAAATTCTATCATTAAATCTCGGAGAGTATTCCTTCAGACAATTATACATGGAGGCTGCTCGAGGTACTTTTTTGCGTTTCTGTCCAATGTCGTCATCATCATCATCTCATGCTCGTTTCAAAATGTTTGTTTCCTCTTCTTTAACTGTTGAATCTTGAAGCATAACTTCAGCTGGTTACGGCTTCTCGAGCCTTGATGTGATTGGCGCGAATATGTCTTCCATTGCAGCATCTCATTCCATTCGCGCTCGCTTCGCAAGTAAATATTTTACGCATATAATAGCCACGACACGATGCAAGTCCTCTAAAACGTCCGACATTATACTATTTGTAAAACTAAAGAGGGCCCCAGTTTATATATTAGTCCTCTTGTCTGCTGGAATGGCTCCACCGTCAACAATTATGGCAGGTTCGCCTTGTGTCGGCGTGACAAACATGCCCGGTTTGTTGACAGGTTTGCGCGACGGTTGTCTCTGCGAAGGTGGTTTGTTAGTGACTGTATCTTTTGCACTGGCAGGTTGCATCAACGTAGGTGTCAGCCATGTTGGGATAACATCGATACCACTCTGCACTTTAATTAATCGTGCTAATATGTTCTCTTGCATGTCCTTACTGCCACCCACAGTATTTTTGATTGCAGTCACATAATCTTCTACTACTTTAAGTTTGACATCGATAGCATTTACTATACTATACATTGTTTCTATTTTATTTTTTCCAATGCTGTTAATATAGCGGTAACATAGTTTTCATTTGCAGACTGAACATACGCCTTGTTAACAGCATCCGTGCTCCGTTTCGGTGTGCCGACATCTTTAATACGTTTACCACTTGCGCTGCAATTACCGTCGGGCGTAGACTCCAAACACGTCTCGTCTCGCCGCTTTAAGCCACTATGGCCAACTTTAATATCGCGAAGCTCATACCTTACTGCCGTATGATTATATACTGATCAAAGCCACGGTAACGTCCATTAAATAGCGGCTTATCTTTTACTATGGCGAGAAATCCGTTAAGGTTCGTTCCAGCATAAAGCACAAACGTCTTTGAACTTGTCGAATGTCATATCAGTGTTGACATGATCTGCGTAAACGTGACGTAAGTTTCTATCATCCATGCGAAATATGACAAGCATATTACAATTATCGCGAACCAGCTGTTTCGGGGCACGTGAATAAGTTTGACAGAGGTACAGCACATCAAACCTACATGGCGACCCATTGTAAAGTATGCTTGTATGCAGCCTTGTTTTTCGCATGCTACATCATCAAACACGAAAACTGAGTTTTGTCTCGCCTTATCGGGTGGCACGACATCATCATTGTCACTGCAAGGAAAGTACTGTACACCGTCAACTACTTTAAGTACTTGTGCGAGACGGTATTTAGGCTGTTGAAGTGATTTTGAGTACATGGATACATTCTCGAAACGTAAACCATTCGGTTCTTCGAGTAAGCTTATTAGCACACACGACTTGCCAGACCCAGAAGCCCCTGCCATGATGCATCGAAATGTGTTGGGCAGTAACTCTCCATGTCGTGATTCGTGCAATGTTCGTTCATCATCTTTACAAATACGCACGGGTAGAGTTGTATCTTGTTTCACGACCTCCATGTTTCTGAAGGAAAATGTATATAGTGTGCACTTATATGCAGACAGGGTTTAGTGATGTGAGATGCATTGTAGAGGTAACATCAAGAAGAAGCATGGTAGTGGTATTGTAAAATCAATCATTAACAACTTGCCATTCGAAGCAAATTAGCCTGGATATCGATTCTGCGGTCCCGGTACAAAGCTTTAGAAGAGAATAAAACGAGGCAACGTAGGAGTAAACGCTCTCGATAACGCGTGTAAATAACACGATATAGCATACACGGCCAGTAATAATTTGTCAGACAGACACATGGCAGATTCGATTCTCGCGGACAAAGCAAAAAATATAGCTAAATCATCCTATAGTAAATTAGGGGAACACCTTGCCGCTTGGGGTGTATCTAAAATAATGAAGTCGAAAATTAAAAGGGGAATGGGGATGAAATTTACAGTCAATAAACGAAGACCTAAGACAAAAAAACGTAGATGCGTTGTGAGGAAACAGAAGGGCGGTTTCCTACCATTAATCTTACCTGCCCTCGGAGCACTAGGGAGGCTAATTGGTGGAATTTCTGGGATTGCTCGTGCGGCGAACTCTATGAAAAACAGCGGCAAACAGTTGGCTGAAGCTGTCCGTCATAACCGCACCCTAGAAGCTATTGCTATAGGCAAAGCAAAAAACGGGAAGGGGCTCTATCTTCGTCCTTTCCCCATGACAAAGAAGCGATGAAAATTAAAAACATTAAATCATTGCCCAGAAGGCCTCTCACTAACGTGGATTTAAATAAAATTGTCCGTAAATTAAAAGTACTTTACTTTTGTGGTATTTTCATACGCGATAAAATGCCTCTCAAGCCTAGATGAACCGAATGTGGAATTATTAATTTAGATGATGATAGCGGCTCAGGCACACATTGGGTTGCGTACAAAAAGGTCGGTATCAATGCTAAATATTACGATAGTTTCGGAAACTTGCGTCCCCCGCCTGAAGTTATCAAATATTTGAGAGGTACTACAATAACCTACAGTTATGATAACGAGCAACGAGCCAACAAGTGGAATTGCGGTCATCTATGGTTAAAATTTATTTGTAGTCAATAGTGCGCGTGCTACATTATATATGAGAGAGAAGTAGGAGAAATTTGTCAGTCATGTCCGTGACGTTGATACTTAGCGGACAAAGCTCCGAGTTGAGAACGCGGCATTTTCCACCGTTAGAGTTGGCTGTATTAGTTGATTTTCAAACATACTGTTCCATACCAAATGTTGACGTAGCGAACAATGTATTTCGTTTCGTGAAAGCAAACTCTGCTTCTGAAGAAATATTACTACCTGTAGGTACATATGAACTGGAGGAAATTTCAGATTACTTATGACGCACTCTCCGCCCTGACAACACGTTTCTCCTTCGCGGAAATGCAAATACGATCAAGTGCGAAATGTTTTGTACTGCAGCTGTAGATTTTACAAAGGACGATACCATGGCAGACACGCTGGGTTTTGAACATAAAGTGTACAAAGAAAATACACATGTTTCCCCTTTGCCCGTAAACATTATGTCGACTAATGTAATAAGAGTTAACTGCAATTTGATCGGCAGCTCATTCCTAAACAATACACCATGCCAGACACTTCACGAATTTTCTACGACTGTGCTGCCAGACATCAAAATAGTCGAGGTTCCCACGTCATTAATTTACGCACCGGTAATACTTAAATCAGTGCACAAAGTTGTAGTTAAAATCGTAGATCAGGAAAACAGGCTAATTAATTTCTGCGGAGAAGAAATCACGCTGAGATTACACCTGAAACGTGATGGGGCTGAATTTTAATAAAAAGGGTGCACTCAACAAATCAATCGTTAGTTCGAAGCAAGAGCTCAGTGTGTTAACAGGTGAAAAAGTAAATTTTCTTAAAGGACTCGGCTTTGCAGTATGCAAGAATGAACGCGGGTATTTTAAACGTTGAAGAGCCTGTTAGCTATGAGGACTCTATTACGAAAACTGAGTACCATACATACTCGCCATTTTTGCCAGGGCCGTATACTCTCTCGTCTGAAATTCGTATTCTGGTGCAAAATCAAGACGTGTATACTGTACCTTCCAATTCTTTTCTAAAATTAAAAGGTACGCTTACAAAGCTGAATGGAAATAATCCCACATCGTCCAAGCTTATTCGCAATGGCATACTGCACATGATCAGTAGAATATCTTACGAGCTAGAATATCTTACGAGCTCAACAGGACCGAGATAGACTATACACGAGACGTAGGAGTTACGACGACGATAAAAAAACTATCTTTGCTTTACGAAAAATGAGCTACCTGCATCCAAGATAGCTGGCTGGGATCTCGAAGACGATTATCAAATTCCAATACATGCAAATGGTAATTTCGAAATAAGCGTGCCACTAAGTTACTTGCTAGGATTCGCTGAAGATTACAAACATGTGATTGTGAATTCAAAACAGGAACTGGTCATTTTGCTGGCCAATACACAGGCAAACACACTTTGATACAGTTGCGCCACCCGAAGCAGTGCAATTATCATTGCTATCAGTAGAGTGGTTCCTGCCCCACATAATGCTGAATATGCGCGAACGTACAAAATTCTTAAAATATGTTGAAAAGGGACGCAACTTAGATATTGCTTTTCGCTCATGGGCGCTTGAAACATTTCCCAGCGTTACTCAGTCGATGCATGTAAATTGAAATGTAAAATCTAGCTTTTCTTCCGAGAAACCTAGGTACATAATTGTAGCTTTTCAAACAAATAAACAAAATACCGTTGCCTCAGATAGATCGAGATTTGATCACGTTAAAATAAAAAATGTAAAAGTTTATCTCAACTCTGAAAGTTATCCATACATTGATTTAAATGCTGATTTCACAAATGGAAGTATAGCTCTTCCGTACAAAATGTACGCACAGTTTCAACAAAATTACTACGGTAATGCAGCGTCACCTACGCTAGAACCGCAAGACTTTATAAGTAAAGCACTTCTTCTAGTCTTTGATGTTAGTAAACAGGACGACCGAGTTAACAGTGGCGTTATCGACTGTAAAATTGAAATAATGACGGCTGAAAACATACCGCCTTGTAAGTTACAACTCAAGAGATCGAGTTGTTAAAATACCGACGTAATGAATGTAAGCTACTATGTTGCCTTTTGTCGCTCGTCATGTTTGCAAATACGCAGGGATTCACCTCGCAATGCGGATATATAATTAACCCTTTCAGACCCCTTGACCATTACAATGAACATCAATTTCTGTAGGCTGTAATTGGATGTACATGTGCTTCACAGTCTTTAAATGCCCTTGTCCATCCCAACGGACATTTGTTCTGAGGAAGTGACATGGAGAGACACCTAGCGAGAAGCAGAACAACAACAAAGAGACCTTTAAGAGCCTCGGCGGCTCAGCCGGCAGAACTTATTGTTTGGTATTTTTATTTTTGTTACAAAAAATTTAAATTATTCAATATCTTATTGTTTACGGTGGATTTAATTTTTAATAAAAGGTTTAAATATGTACAGTAACCTATTATTATTGTGTCAGAATTAAAATTAACCTAGTAAATAGGTTTTTAAAATGCTGTCCACCACAATGGACAAAGTGTATAGAGTGGTATTGTTGTCAATTGTGTAGCCATGGCGGCTCGATCGACACGAATGAAAGGTCAGTATCTATATTTTTACTATAAAAATGTTTAATCTTAGAAAGTAATTTTGTTTGTAGTGAAGTTAGATATTCCATATTTTATATATTTATAGAAAAATATTATAATAATGTAACAAACAAGATTTATTGTGTAATAAGGTTCTAAAAATGATGTCCATCACAATGGACATAAGGTATAAAGTAATGTTTATGCAGACTTACACAAATTTCTGGTTTTATTCTTTTCCTATTTTATAACTTTTTGTATTTTTATTGAGCGCAACTTGTATAAATATTTATAAAATATACATGCAGCCTAGAATAAATAACTATCCTGCTTTGATTTAATTTTCCAGAATATTACGACTTGAACAACCCTCAAGATACTGAGGAAGTTTTGGATCTAATTTTGAATGGGTCGTTTTCTGACCTAGAATTATCGAGTGATGAAGATAGTGAAGATGTCAGAGTCCATAATGACAGCCCTAGAGTAATAGGTACCAATAAATGTCAAATTTTATTATTGTACTTATCAACAGCAATTTTATATGTGATGTCTACCAAACAAGGTTTTTTTCGACTTTTTTAGGTGCAGAAGCCGATTTTCTTGAGAAAGAAGTGCCAACAATTGAAGATAATGACACAACCACAAATGCAGAGAGCAGTTCACGAGCATCAGATGATACTCCAGATGTCACCCTGAGAAAAAAATATTAGATGGCAGAAAGTTCCATCTACTGCCGAATGGTCCCCAAGCATGCCTGACAAAGAAGATCGACATGAAGATGCTGAAGTAAGATCACCTCTTTTCTATTTTTCACAATATATCATAGATGAAGATTTTGAAAAAATTTCAACAATGACAAATATTTATGCCCTCCAAAAAGGTGACACAAATTTCAAGCCTACGTCCAGAGAGGAAATTGAAAAATTCTTTGCTCTACACATAGCAATGGGGTCATTGGGGTTTCCCAGAGCCCGTTTTTACTGAGACACTACAATTGGGGTAAAAATTAGTTTTATGAAACCATGACGAGAAACAGGTTCTTTGCCATTCGTTCAAATTTGCACATTGTTAAAAATCTTGAACGCCCTGAAAACTGTAAAGATGTCATGTATAAGGTTAGGCCTCTATACAATTCTTTTCGCAAAAGGTGCTTGCAGTTGTGTGTAGAAGAATCTGTATGTGTTGATGAACAGATGGTTCCCTAAAAGGGAACATTATCTATAAAGCAATACATGCATTCCAAACCGTGTAAATGGGGCATCAAAATCTTCATTCTGTGTGGAGAGAGCGGAATGTTTAATGACTTTGTTATTTATCAAGGCTCATCTACTGAAATTGATCCAGAGTGCTTGAAAAAGTTTGGCCTAGGAGCAGCCGTTGTGATTTATTTGTCCAACGGACTGGAGGGAGGACACTATTTGTATTTTGACAACTTCTTTTCAACATATAATCTATTTGAACACCTCAAGGACAAGAATATTTGTGCAGCAGGTACTGTTAGATTGAACCGTTTTGCCAATCCTCTATTGTTATCAGACAAAGATTTGGCAAAAAATGGCAGAGGCAGTGCTGATGAGGTGAGCAGTGCTGATCAAAAAGTAGTTCTAGTAAAGTGGTTCAATAACAAGTCAGTCGTGATGGGTTCCAACTTTTTAGGAGTGGGGGAAAAATATGAAGTAGAAAGATGGGACAAAAAAGGAAAAAAGTACGTCAAGGTTGAACGACCAGAAGTAAAAAAGTCATACAATAAAAGTATGGGAGGCGTTAATAAGTTGGACCAGTTGGTAAGCTATTACAGAATCATGACAAAGTCACGGAAGTTGACCTTACGAATGCTTTTCCACGTTGTGGATTTGGCAATTGTGAACAGCTGGCTGGAGTACAGACGGGATGCAGAAACCGCTGGCCTACCGAAAGCACAAGTTCTAGATCTGTTGCATTTTCGAATGCGTTTGTCAGACTCACTTCTGACAGTCGGCAAGCCAGTTGTGCTTAGTAAACGAGGAAGGCCTAGTGGATCACCTGCATCTGAACCCTGTACCAAAGCGAGTAAATGTCATGCAGAAAGTCGGCCCTACAAAGAGCAAAGAATGGATATGGTGGACCACTTTCCTGAGTATGATGAGAAAAAGTAAGCTACAAGATGCAAAAGGAGTGGATGTAAAGGAAAAACACACGTGTTTTGTATCAAATGTAAAGTACATCTTTGTTTTGTCAAAGGAAAAAACTGTTTTTATGAGTTTCATAAGAGTAACTAAGTTTTTCTTTATGTGTTGTGAACATTTTGACAGGAACATTCTAAAAAAAAGTGTATGTGACAGTAGTGTTATGCTATTTTATATTTTATTTCTGTTATGAAAGGGTTCGAAAATTGTGTTTTATAAATTTTATAAAACAATATCTAGTTTTTGTATGTGTAACATTTTTAAACAGCGACATAAATAACCTGATTATCTGTTTTTGTACTAAAAATTATGTTTTTATTTACAATTTTAACAGTTATTAAGCTTAATTAGTGACAACTTTGTTTTTAGACATTATATATAGACCTAAGACTGTAATATATATATATATATATATATATATATATATATAGTGTCATTTTTTGACCTAATTGTGACATTTTGTCCATTCCAATATACATACTGTAAAATGTAAAATAATGTAAATAAAAAAACTGGACTAGTGGCATTTTACTTTTATGGTCATAAAACTACAAAAATCTCAAATAAATAATTTTTATAACTGCTAGAATTAATTGGGGCCTGAAAGGGTTAAGGAAATTTCCATAGCCTATGCTAATAACACAACGAGGTCATGCACATTCCTACCACCATTTCCCTGGCAACTATTAGATCGCAAATGTCAAATTACAAATAAATGGTTGACGGAACATTACCACGGTCTATCGTGGCACGATGGTAGTACAGAATACGGTAAAATTCGTGATATTTTAACAGAAATGTTGATGTCAGACAACGATGTAATATTTGTTGCCGGCGCTGAGCAAAAAAAAAAAATTGTTGAGTATATACTGTCCTGAAAATATACAAATTTGCGACCTACAAAGTCTATATGGCTGTCCATCATTTAAAAAATTGAAAGTAAAGTATTCATATGTTAATCATAACTGCGATGCCTGTGATCAGAATTGGACCTGTCCTAACCTAAATGCGTTGTTATTGTGGCAGTGGGCTTTGAGATGTGGAGGGGGTGATTGCTAATCGCAAAACGTATACTTGCCAATGGAAGTGGTAGTGGTGGGGAACAATCGCGTATATAAGCGCCTCGTCGATTCGTTTTAAAAGTCAGTATCATCATCAGAAGCACCGCAGTAGCATCATGGCAGACCTCATCGCTAAACTTAACCAGTCAGTGACATACAAGAAGTTGGCAGATTTAGAAAAAGGTAAACAATACGTGGCCAGCGATTTTCAGATTATAGAGTCGGTGTATGGTGGAAAGTGTGTAACATGTATTCTGTACAATGAGTTCCGCCTACATTTACCGAAGCGGTATGTGCAGATATTCAGTACCTTTGGAGAACTGAACAACATTACAGTGCGCATTACTTATGCAGGATTGCAGTCGATAGTTAGCAGTAAAGTGATGCACGTCTTAAGAGTTTACAGCAGTGTAGAAGAAAACATTATTTTCCCCCTATGCAAATGAAACATAACATGTATGTAACATTCAATCTGCTAAACGTCGCTCAGTATGCAGTTATTAGCGTTGGCTACAGACGAGTTCATTTCCAGCCTACATGTCTTCAAGGACAATTAGGAGCTTGTAATGGACTGGAACCCTGGGTATGTTACAATGAAGAAAAATGTACAAATGTGATAGCTGTGCCATGTTGTTTTATCACCTGCCCAGTATATCATTTAAGACCGAATACATGTTTGCCGTCAACTACCGCAAGTTTAATGAAGAGAGCAGAATATGAAACTCTACAGCAGCGGTGGTACAACGACACCATATATTACAAGCTGACTACAGAAGACGGGACTACTACAAGTTGCCAAGAATCCTGTACAGGAGAGCTTCACTCCACCAAATTGGACGAAGGAAGAGTGTGCTGGCAAACTGTATGTACACCGCTAACATGTGAAGTTTATTTACCAACTTCTGTTTTGAAAAGAAACATGTATTAGTGACTCATGCTAGAGCAGTGTATATGTATGCCAGTATTGCAACATGACGAAAGATGATGCCTCAGTGGAAGGAGAAATTATTTGCAGGAGTCGATGTACATGTATGTCAACAACATGCCGTCTACTATCTCGCCTGTGGCAATTACTGGTCGAGATTGTAAAGAAATAGGCAGACGGGTTGGCGAAGAGCTCAGTTCACAGTTGGTCGAAGTACGAAGATGACTACATTTAATCCTTTAAACTGCTACGCAGAGTGCATGCCAGCGTTATCTAGTGTTACATACAGTTTCTGGGCTGGAAACAAATCTGAAGACATTTACTGAAGAGTGCGACGGGAAAATACACATCCGTTATTCGCACGAATTAACGTTCTACGAACCAAGCCAGCAAGTTGATGACTGCTCTGCAAATGGAAAATGTTTTGTCCACTACATGAGAAAGGAGACGCCATTGCCATCAACACCAGAAGATGTACTTGCGTTTGCTGCAAGTAACTGCGAGCAAGACCTACAGGCATCGCTGGCAACTTTACTTTCACCTGAATCGCCCGCAACCCTTCATTCACCGGACTGTCAGCAGCCGCATGACGCCATGCAGTCACCGGCTCCGCTGCAGATGTCGCCGCTGCCTTCGTCCTGCAAGAAGACGCCGGTAGTGCGTAAACGAAGACAAAGTTCCAGAACTACTGTCAGCAAGAAGCGAAAGGTGCCAGTGCAAGAAGCGTCAAGTGTGAACAATCGTACTGCAGCGGCTAGCAATGTAGCATTGAAAAAACTGATTAAACGCATAATGTGTGACTCCATAGCAGTGCACGCCATCTTGTCGGGGTGAAAAAAAAGTGAGTGTATGACGTCAGCTTGTACATTTAAAGCCCCTGTATCTACGACTAGCAACATGGCTCTGTACAATCCTACAACAACGTACATCGATGTTGAGAAGGGCGAACATTGTGTTATGTATTCATTTATGAGGGGCGACACAATGGCTACATACACTGAAATCTGCAACGAGCGCGATGGACATTGGATACTTGCGCATGAACCTGGAATGTTTGAGCGCAGTCAAGACTCTGTGGACTGTGTGTTTCCTGAGAGCTGCCCTGTATTCAACCTACAACGTTCACAACCGACAACCAGAACGACTGGAGAGCATCGCTTCGCAGATGAAGGCGACATCAGCGTCATAATTCGAGACGCCTCTACAAATACTGAGCCTACCATCGAATTGAATTTATCGCCTGATGAACTAAACCAGTTGGTTATGACTCATGTAAAAAATGCTATAAGAAAATGTCTAACTGATTTATTGAATTTGTTGTAAATACTTTTCTTTGCTCATAAGGCATACATGAACAATGTTTAGCGACTATAATGTATATATTGTAAATAATATTTGTGCAAGAGTATGTTTGTTGTAAAATATTTCTGTCTGTCGCAGTAATACTTGAGCATAGTGGGGAAAAACCGTGTGTATATAGTTGTCTGAATTCCATGTTAAAGTGTATGTATTTTTGTCTCATAAATTTGGTATAAAATGAAAACTTGTTTTTGTGAGAAAAAATGTATATAATTTCATGTCAACAGACTATTTGAAAAAAAAAAATTTCAATAAATATGTAAAGTAAAATATATGTGTGTACGTCTTTAAATTTCGGAGTAAAAAAACTCAGTAAGCTATCATGAAAATATTACAAAGATGTTAGTATTTTATTTCATTAAAACAGTGGCGATGTATGTGAAGTGTTCTAGGACATGCAGTAACTACACATAATTCTCAGTAGAACTATTAGACTAGTAGAGACATGCACACTCTACAATCAGTAGCGAGCAAGATATGAATCCTCCTCCTGTAAAACATGTAGGTCTCAACAACACAACTGTTACGTGCACAAAGTCAGATCTTACATTGCTTGCCTAGGAACACTACCATGCTTCGCCACTGTCAGTAAAGAAAGTTTTTGATTTTAACATTGGCATAGTATATAGTTAAATTAATGTGTGAGTAATATTAACTTTCACATGCAAGAGAAATAAGGTCCCGCATTATATGATGCTAGGGAATAAGATTTTTTACCACTGTACATTTGCATGCGGATATGAGAATATCGACTTGAAATAAATTACATTTTTTGTAAAAATGATGATACGTTTTTTCTATTGATAAAAAAAATCTCGAGGCATGCCAGTTGAGAACTGGCGGAAGGGAGGAAAAGAAATAAAAATGTGTAGGCCATGCTCATTTACAAGCAGTAATCAACATTCTGCCACCACTGTGAAATAAATAACACTTTAAAAAATCTCGAGGCATGTTAGTTGTGAAGTTATGCATTGGCGGAAGGGAGGAAAAGTAATAAAATGTGTAGGCCATGCTCATTTACAAGCAGTAATCAACATTCTGCTTCCGCTGTGAACGCAATAACACATGTCAGAAAATAACGATTTATATTATTAACTGTTGATTTGATCTCGAGGCACGATTTCAGACTGTTGGAAAATTGAGATTCGGCAGATTGCTTCGGGGGGAAAAGTAATCAAAAATGGAGGTTGAGGGTTGACAGGCAACCTCCCCATACGAGAGGAGAAATTAATAACCATACATAAAAAAGCCATAACATATTTACAGTTGGCATTCGATCGAAACGTGAAATTGTCTTGTGTAATTAACTCGGGGAGGGGGGGGGGGTAAAATGCAGTCTCACGATCTTAAATCACCCAGGGGGCGGAGGGAACTGAAAAACAGATTCTGACCAATACAGCAGGAGATCATAATTTGCTTTTCCCCCCTTCCATATCCTCCTCTAATTAATCCCCCGCCATTCCTATGATTAAATTTTTCCATGAAGAAACGCGGAGAGATTGGTACCAGCGTGGGATGAACTTGGAAGTGACTATAATGTGCCACATCTCAGAAGTCGATTAAGCGCCGAGCGTATATATAACCCGCTGCGTTGTCGAAAAAAGTCATTAGTCGTGTAGCAGACGGAGCCAAGTATTTATCTCCTGCTTTGACCACGACGTACTACGCAGGCTATATACGACCTTAAAGGTAAAAGTATTTATTGAACTCTATTTATTTTTCTTCGTTGATTCACGTATGCCATGTGTTTATTTCTAACTCTGTCGACGGTACATATTTTATGCTTATAGGTGTGTAATAGCAGTTAGTGTGCATTTAAGAACACGACACATTCCCCAGTGCCTGTTGACAGCAACTGATCCGAGCAAGTATTACTTCGTTTTATTTTAATTTTTTATATTTTTCATTTGTAAACAATAACTAATCATACGTATGTATGTACGTTTTTTACAGTTTACGAATCGTTGATCGCTGTTGTGCCTTTCCCTAGAGAAGTGACGGGGAAACGCTAGTAGCAACACGCCCTTGCAAGTATGGCTATTTTTAAAAAAAATATTTAATATACTATTGCAAATATTACTTTAACAATTACTAATAATTTGCATGTTATGTGTGTTCACAGCGACGTGACTTCCTTGCAGGTACGTTGTTATATGTTTCAAAGTGTTTACAAGTGCTTGTATACTTGCATATATTACAGCTAATGCTTGTGATTATGTGTTGCAGTTCATCCACTGTCTAAGGCCTGAACTCGGAAGACTGTCGCGCCTGCCGTGCTAGTGTTGCTAGCAGTGTCGAGAACGTTCAATCTTTACAGCAGTAAGCAGCAGCGTGACTTCCTTGCAGGTAAGTTGATACATGTTTAAAGTTTTAACAAGTGTTTTGTACATTTCTATATATTATAACTAATCAGTGTTTGTGTGTGTCCAGTTCATGTCCTTACTTGGGATCAAAGAATTCGGAAGACCGCTGCGCCTGCTGTGTGTGTGTGTGCGCGCGCGCGCGTGTGTGCCCACGACTTCTTGCAGCTTCAGTACTGTTCGGGGAGTCGATTTTCTGCCGACCAGTCTGCTGCAGGTACGTATGATTTCATGTCAACTACAATTACCATTTTCTTCGCTCCCAGTGTATGTATATATAATTAACCACTTGGCTTCCTGTGATTTCGGTTCGTGGCTCACTCGCAGGGTGAATTCACGTCCTTTGCTGTGGTTCTCTCTCACGCACACACATAACCAACTAGAACTTCTACACATACATTGAAAGGATTGTAGACACCATCCCTCGTCACTCCCCACCTACGTACGTATGCATGTAATATTTTACTACTTGTTATTATACATACGTAAAAGTGATAGTATTATAATTTTACTCGTGCTTATCTTTTGCAGGTGCTGTAAAAAAGACATCACCATGGACGTCAACTCTACTTTCGTGTCTTTGTCTGCTTCTTCCTCAACATCTGTAATGTCTTCTTCGACACCCGTCGAGGTAATACAACCTTCAGCACTGCAGTGCAGGTATTGTAACGCACAGTTCACAGCCTGTAAGAACCGGCTCCGACAAGAGCGGAACTGCAAACTTAACCCGCACAAAGAAGGCCAGGGTGTGCTTTATAAGTGTGGAACAGCAATTGCTCGCAAACATGATCTAGATAATCATCTTCAAGCATGTACGGGAACAATAAAGCAAGATACAACGAAGAAGTGCAAGTACTGCTTTTCTACATTTGCACACTCCAGAGGTGCTAGACGTCATGAGCAATCTTGCCAGCTTAATAACGACAGAGTTACTCTGGAATGTGACAAGTGTGGAAAGCAGTTTTCGAGGCCAGACAAGCTGCGTGCACACAGTGCTAAATGTAACGGACCTAAACCACCGCCGGAGAAGAGAGCAAGAACTGTTGCGAAGCCGACACCTGTCCCCAAGGTGACACCGGTGGCTGTTGGAGCTGGAACAGCCAATAAATTCGGCTTCATACTGGTTGAAACTGCGTTCCGCTCCACAATGCGAACGTATGTGTCGGAGAACACGAGTAGCGAGGCACGCGATATACGCACCTACCTGGCGAACATGAAAGGTAATATCGTCGGTCAGCTTAGGGACGAACTTTCAATGCAGGGACCCGTTAAATTTAACATTTTTCTGGAATGCCTGTATGGCAAGAGCGAACCCCATGCTGACGAGTCGGACGAGCGAGCATTTAAAACCAAGGACGTGCCGCTGTTCCATCATGACGATATTGAAGATGCCAGGAAGAAGAAGAGTAACAGGGGAAGGGAAGTGGCTGGAGCCTAGTTCAAGTGAGGCGGCTTCAGTTACGTATAAAGAAGCACGACCTCCTGCAATGTCTCGAGCTACGTGGATCTGCCGGCATGCATAAAAATTAGGAATGCAGTAATTAATCCTCAGAACCAAGATTCTCACAGCTTCCAATAGGCTCTCTTCACACGGTACATTGAAGATCGGAATCCAGAATGTGTGGACGATCGATATCGTGACTTGGTGGGTAAGAAATTCAATTTCGCAGACATTGATTTTCCTACGCCACTTAGTCAGATAAAGGTATTTGAGAGGAACAATCCGGCAGTGAGCATCAATGTGTTTTCATTACTCGAAGTTGATGGTGAGACAAAGGTGGTGTCCTCACGTGTAGTGAAAAATGAAAAGACAGAGCACTTTGATCTGCTGCTCGTTACAGATGGTGAAACGAACCATTATGTATACATTTCAAATTTTTCAAGGCTCGTACGTTCACAAATTACAGCCCACGATAAAGCATTACACGTATGTAAGAGGTGCTTCAAGACGTACGATTACCAGCCCCGAGTGACAGGGCTCACAAGGGCAGAGACACTGGCAGCACATAAAGTTCATTGTAACCGCATACACCGGCGAGAATTGAAATGCCTGAGCTTGCAGAGAATGGCGCCCCTCCCATATCAAAATTCAAAAATTTTCAGAACGCTGGCAAGCTGCCCATTGTAGTCTACGCCGATTTTGAAGCGATGCTGCTCCCAATTGCTACATGTCAGCCTGACCCGACCACCTCATTCACTCATAGATACCAGAAACATGAGGCCCACAATCTCTAGGGAGTAGATTCACGCTGCAGTTTATTGATACGTACCGGTTCATGTCAGCTAGCCTTGCCGCACTAGCCGAAAACCTGCCTTTCGACAGATTTTGTAACACTTCCGAGCAATTTGACGCCGACAAGATGGCTCTGGTAATGCGGAAAGGCGTGTTCCCTTATGACATGTCGACTCGCTGGATAGATTGGACGAGACACAGTTACCATCTCAAGACGCATTTTTCAACCGTCTCAGCGGCATGCAAATATCCGATGCTGACTATGCACATGCCCAAGATGTTTGGTCCGTATTCAAGTGCAAAACGTTGGGCCAGTACTCGGATATTTACCTCAAAAGCGACGTACTTCTCCTGGCAGACATTTTTGTAAACTTTAGAAATCTCTGTCTCGACACATACGGCCTTGACTGCATGCACTACGTGAGTGCTCCCGGCTTCAGCTTTGATGCTATGCTCAAAGAAACAAAGATCTCCCTGGAACTGCTCACCGACTATGACATGTACTTGTTCATCGAAGAAGGAATTAGGGGCGGTGTGGTTTAGTGTATAACGCGATACTGTATTGCCAACAATCCCCACTTGCCCGAGACATACGATGCCGCGAAAGAACGGACGTACCTCCAGTACCTTAACGCCAACAACCTTTATGGTTGGGCAATTTGTCAATGTCAACCGGTCGGCAACATTCACTGCTCTGACACGAACATTGATGTCACCAGCGTACCCGACGATGGCGAAATAGGCTACATTCTGGAGGTAGATGTTTCGTATCCGCGGCATCTGCACGAAGCTCACCGCGGGACTTGCCATTCTTGCCAGTGGCCAGTGCCCTCCCGGTTCGAAGCAGGGAAAACTGATGACGACCTTGATGAGCAAGGAAAAATACATTGTTCACTACATCAACCTGAAGCAGGCAATATCACACGGTCTGCAAGTAACACATGTCCATTGGGTGTTGCAGTTTGAGCAGAAAGCATGGCTGAAACCGTACATTGATTTAAACACTGCGAATCGTCAGGCTGCTGCTAATGACTTTGAAAAGGATTTTTTCAAGTTAATGAATAACTCGTGTTTCGGCAAACAGATCGAAAATGTCAGGATACGCAAGGCCATGGAACTAGTATGCACAGACAGCAGATCTAAGAAATTGATTTCCAGACCATCGTTCAAGTGCTGTACTGTTTACAATGAAAATTTGGCTCTAATAAAATTGGAGAAGGAAAGAATAGTGCTCGACAAGCCTATCTACGTGGGGTTTGCCATTCTAGATTTGAGCAAAACATTGATGTATACATTCCACTACAATGTCATGAAGAACAAATACGGCGACAACATTTTATTGGCATATACAAATACTGACGGTCTTATTTATGAGATACATACAGACGACTACTACAAAGACCTTGCAGCTGATCCCATTTTCATGTCAGAGTTTGACAACAGCTGCTACCCACCTACTCACCCATGCCATTCTGCAACAAATAAGAAAGTCGTTGGAAAGTTTAAAGACGAATGAGTGGTATCGATGCTAACCCAACATGGCTGACACCTACGTCAATGCAACCTGCCAGTGCAAAAGATACAGCCACTAACAAACCACCTTCGCAGAGACAACTGTCGCGCAAACCTGTCAACAAACCGGGCATGTTTGTCACACCAACGCAAGGCGAACCTGCCATAATTGTTGACGGTGGAGCCATTCCAGCAGACAAGAGGACTAATATATAAACTGGGGCCCTCTTTAGTTTTACAAATAGTATAATGTCGGACGTTGTAGAGGACTTGCATCGTGTCGTGGCTAATATACGCGCAAAATATTTACTTGCAAAGCGAGCGCGAATGGAACGAAATGCTGCAATGGAAGAAATATTCGCGCCAATCACACCAAGAATCGAGAAACCACAACCAGCTGAAGTTACGCCTCAAGATTCAACAGTTAAAGAAGAGTAAACAAACATTTTGAAATGAGCACGAGATGATGATGATGATGATAATGACGATATTGGACAGAAATGCAAAAGAGTACCACAAGCAGCCTCCATGCATAATTATCTGAAGGAATACTCTCCGAGATTTAACGATAGAATTTACTGCGCTTACAAACGGAATAAAAATGGTACTTGGGAAACAAACAGTTATTTTTCCAGCCTGATGGTACCATACTTATCGGGACTGAAGTAATACGGCCTGTTGTAGGACTGGGCGAATTGCTTTTTAAATTACATCCCGAAAGTATTCGAAAGCTACATTGTGTCAGTATAAAAAAATGTTGGAAATATCAAATGTATATTATAAAAATAACAGGCCACTAAGCAATACATATAAGGATGAACTACATCCAAAATTTGACATTGTATCGAATTTGTTCCCGAACGTAGGTGGCGGTGACGTAAGCACTAGGTCGGGGCTGCTTAAGAATAAATTTGTGACTGATACGCATTCTGAATATGTTTATTGGGACAATGCAAATGAACTTGTGGACAGATTGCGTCTACTAATTGCATCTCGCCAGGCCGGCAATCATTCTCATGCGAATTAAATAGCAAATATATTGGAAGAGTTGCGTGAATCACATTATATACGATGAGTCGTGTAGAAATAGCTGAAGAACTATACAGGTCAGCCAGATGTCGCTACCCGAGGAGGAAAGTAATTGTGTATCGATTGAGTGATCTAGACCAATGTGATTTGGTGGAAATGATACCTTATGCAAGAGTAAACAACGGGTACAAATACATGCTTACCTGCATAGACTGTTTCAGCAAATATGCTTGGGCCATGCCGAAAAAAACAAAAAGTGCAAAGGATGTAGTCACTGCAATGATGGTCATTTTGAAGGATAAAGGTGCCCCGGCAAATATACAGTCAGTAGGGGGGAAAGAATTTTACAATTCAGCATTTCGCACCCTAATGACGAAACGTAAGATAACCATTATTCAACGTATTCGGGCATTTAAGCATCTATTGTCGAACGCTACAATCGTACTCTGAAATCAATGATGTTTAAACGATTCTCTGCGCAAGGGACATTAGAAGTAGACTAAAATTCTACCCGTTCTAGTAGCCACATATAATAGCACACGACATGGTACGATTGGAATGTGTCCCATCTACGTTACAAAGAAAAATAGTAACGTCTTACGGCAAACTGTTTATAAAAATGATAAGGAAATAAGTAAATGCAAACTTAAGGCGCGTGTTGGTGATTTTGTACACATTTCTAAAATAAAAGGTACATTTGCTAAAGACTACACGCCTAGTTGTCCAATTAAATTTTCAAGGTGGCTAGAATACGTCCTTAAGAACCCAATGTATTACTTGGAGGATGAAAATGGCCAGATCATAAGAGGCGGCATCTACGGAGAAGAAATTTAAAAATTCAATTTTCCACAATCTTATCTTGTGGAAAGAATATTGAAGAGTAAAAAAACGGTAAATTTATTGTCAAATGGCTAGGTTTTGGCAAAGATAGAAACAGCTGGATATACGAGACTGCAATTGTCGATAAATAATGTATGCTGAAGAAATTTGTATGTACCTGGATGCAAATATTTTGTACCTGTAAAAAATAGATATTTTCTTAACCAATTTGAATATTTGTTATTTTATTGTTTTTATGTATGTTACCTTCCGGTATAGTATTTTTATCCGCTACCTATTCCACCTCTCACTGATATGATGAAGGGTAGGAGCCAACTCCCCTCTCCTCCCTGCAGGCATATAAAAGCCGCGGTGGAGCCTGAGTGAGACTACTGCTTCACAAACCAGACAACTTGAAACTTATAAACAAAAAAATCGACATGGCCGGCAAGCAAACTACAACATCATCAATGTGGGGGACCGACAGCGACGAGGAGTGTTTGGAAATTGTCTACGAAGCCCTGCGACGAGGTGAAGAAGAGATGCAGTGGCAAGGGGGGGGGGGTCGCTGATGGTCGTAGGTCCGAGCAGTCGCGGCTATCGACACCTGGTCTGCACCTGAGAAGGGCTGCTGCGACCCAACCCCCCTCTTCATCATCGTCTTCTTCAAGAACCTTATCACCTCCTGGGGTGGCAGACCTTCCGCAACGACACGTGCGTGCGATGGAGGCTGTGGCAGGGTCCACTATCCATCTTCGCTCTAGGGTTGCGCGCCCTTCGTCGCAGCGGGAGACTATCACTGCTCCTCGCCGTCATTGCTGACATCCCCCTCCGTTGAAGATGCCGGCTCCGCAACAGTGCAGCCGTACCTACAAGATGCTCAACAATGGGGCGAAGAGGATGAGTCAGGTATGGGGGCTAATGGCTCGTTCGATCTTTCACCTCCGCATTGTCGGGGGGAGTGGGTTGCTCCTGCCCCCTCTGACGATATGGAAGTGGGAGACGAACGTAGGACTGAAGGCGGTGGACGCGACCTCCAGGACATTGTGCGCGAATGCGTTTACAATGCCCTGGAGACCCGTATGGCCCGTTTTCATGACGCGATTGAGGTTACAATCAATCGTGTCATGGACGAGCATTCTGCCCGCGTAGTGAATACGATAATGCAACATTTGACAGCCAACTTCAATAACATTTATCGTAGGCAGGATGAGATTGAAGTTGGTATTGAAAATAGGCGTCATCATATTTATAACATGGTAGATGTTCAAGTACCTGCCCTTCAGAATGACGTTTCTGGAGCTGAGGGACTCTGCACGCGAAACCCGTGCAGTGTTCGAAGCCGTGGGCGAGTGGTTAGAGCCCATACTTGAATATCTTTTCCGCATTGCAAGGATGTACTTGTAGGACGCTTGCAACTATGTAAATTAGCCAAGTTTTTCTTTGTTTTGTAGTGTAGTACTTTATTATTTATTAAATGTTTATATGTCTTGGAAATGATGTTTTTTTTTTCTTTTTAGTAAGCATTGATTTCCCTTACATGAATTTAAGTTGAATATCTCACAGTTTTGCATTTGATAAGTTTCTTAAACGGGAAAAGCAAGAACAAGCTATGTACGTAAATATCAATATACAAAATCTATGCATTAGTGATTGACATTATGCATTTCACTTACATTTGTATAAAACACAAATAGACAAACACAACCCAATTGGTTATATAAACTGTACTCTAACACTTTTTTTTGTTTTGATTATAAATATCGCAGTAATTTAGTATCTTGCATTTGATTTCTTTCAAAAGAAAGTAAGCACATGCAATGACGTAAGTCAATAACTGAGTCTGTTCATTAGATATTGGTATTGTGTTTTAATTTTATTCCTAGCAGGCGGCATATAAACTTTAAAGTAACAAAAAAAACATGCATGCCAATAATGAAATAGTTTTCTGTGATGATTACTAGGTACAACATTTCATGCAAATACATACACACATAACCCAATTGTTTATGCCAACTGTACTCCAGCACAGGATGTGCTGATTCGATGCTTTGTATCATTTACTGAAAATTTGTTAAAACCAAACAATACACTAGAGATTAACTTACTAAATTATAAACAGATGTGTATAAGAGCGAAGCACTTTGAGACAAACCTAGCCACGTACTCTAAAATCATATTTGCGGTGGCTCATTAGGATGTCAGTGATATGTGGAAACAATACTAAAGAATGGTGAGGGTAGGGGTCTTCGAGCTGCTGCAACCTCGCTCCGAGGAAGAGAAGCTAGACCGGGAAAGGTGAAGAGAGAGGGTGAAAGGAAGGATGATTTTTTGGTTCGCCGGCGACGAGAGTAAATATATATTCCTTGGAGAGAGAGAGTGTGTGTTGCCTGTTGGGCATTGTTAGGCGAGCAGTCAAGGATACGTGTCTTTGCTAGAGGCTCAAGTATCCATGGTTCCATCCTAACCATCGGTGAAAGAATTTTTAGTGCACACAAAAAAAATTTCGAGCACTCACTTTATTAACTCCGTTCTTAAAACATCGACACTAGCACACTCTAGCAGGCAACGAAGTAACTATTGGAACAAAAACATGGTTGCCGACTGCTGTGCTACCTAGCAACCAGTGCTGGAAACATGCCAGAGAGAGAAGGTGCCGACTGTCGGAGCCGAGAGGGGGAGAGAGACTCATGACTGGGAAAGAGGGCAATGCCTGTCGGAGCCGAGAGAGAGGGCGTCGTCTGTCGGAGCTGGGCCATGCTAGAAGGAATGACAGAGCAGGAAAAATTGAATGATAGAGCAGGACACTGAGACCCATGCTCTAGACTACTCTCGAAAGAATGACAGAGCAGGAAAAACATGGATGCCAAAAAACATTACCAAGATCTGGAATGAGAGAGCAACGGGAGAAACAAAGCGAATGACAGAGCAGGAGAAAACTAGATTCAAAACTATTCTCGAAAGAATGACAGAGCAGGAAAAACATGGAAGCCCAAGGTCAATTCTCGAAGGAATGAGAGCATGAAGTAATGGAATAATAGAGCAGGAAAAAAATTAACAGAATGATAGAGCAAGAGAAAATAAAATTCAAGACTATTCTCGAAAGACTGACAGAGCAGGAAACATAACCTAGATTATTCTCGAAGGAATGAGAGAGCACGAAGTAATGGAATGATAGAGAAGGAGAAAAATTAACAGAATGATAGAGCAAGAGAAAATAAAATACAAGATGGCCGACAATCGAAAATGGCCGACAAGATGGCGGACAATATGGCGGCCGTGGCTCCGAGCTCCGACACCCTTCCTCCCAAAACGAACAGGCTATTCCCTACTACTGTTAATATTAGCCTTTTCCTCCTCTGCACTACTTAATCCCTTCAAAACCCCAGCATTTCAAGAGCCCTTCCCCAGTTAGACAATACATCGTAAGTCACTCTACAACATTATGACTTGGTAGTTGTATGTATTCTTAAAACTCTGTCTTCTTCCCCTCCCATATGTAAACATCCATACTCCTAACTTTCATCCTAGTAAAACTTACAATATTTGTCTTTTCACGTTTTTAATTTTGCTCTCTAGAGGTCCACAGTTCGTATCCTATCAATGTCAACCTGCAACTTTTTTCCCTACACCCACCTCTGCATATAAAACACAATCATCGGCAAACTTTCTTATTTTACCACTCGCACCCAAGTCGTTTACTATTACAGTGCTTGTGTAATTTGGTAACTCAATGTCAAACAAACAAGGGCTTCTAGCTCTGTATCATTTTAAGAATATACATTATGTTTTGAGTTTGATACAGTCGGACACTTAAGTCTACATACACCCCCAATGTGTAGCATATATGGTACAACCCTGAACGCACAGAGGTGAACGTGCAATTCTGTGTCCGTGACACGTCTACCACAACAAAAAACAAGGTATTTGTAATATTAATGTATTCTATTTCTTCTAGATCGACCTTTTTGGCCTAATTGTTTTCAAGATTGTTATTTAACATAAAAAGCTATGTTGTATTTTAGTGAATAAGAGCCAAATAGTCTTGGTATTAATTAGTACTATATTACAGTTTTATTCACTAATATAAACTATAAGTTATAGTAATTGCGGAAAATTTATATATTATAAACTACTGTAGTGTAGTGAAATGGATAAATTCCTCAAACCAAATCGTTTGGACGTTAATCTCGACTCGCCCACGGCAGGGAAGGAGTTCAACCATTGGCTTGCAACATTTGAAAATTTCTTGGATTACTCCGAAAAACAACTGTAAGAGGAAGACAAATTAAAGATGATGACAAATTTTATTTCTTACTATGTTTTCGAACTTGTAAATGAATGTACTACTTATCGAGAAGCCATAACTGTTTTAAAGTCTATTTATCACAAAAAAAGTACCATTTTTTTCACATTTACTCGACGTTCGTAAAGAACAGTCTGGGGAGAGCATTGATCAATACATTCAATCACTAAAAATTTTGAGTAAGGATTGTGATTACACGGCTGTTTCTGCCACAGAGCATAGAAATGAGTGCATTCGTGATACTTTTATAAATGGAATATTGTCGCCTCATATACGGCAACGTTTACTTGAAGCTGAAACTCTAGATTTAGAAGAGACTGTCAAACAAGCGCTGACTCTTGAAACTGCCCAAAGAAATGCTGAAAGTTATTCTTCTTCAAATTTTTCTTGTGCTAGTACCGACTCTAACTCTGAAAACACTACTACTTCATATAAAGTTACACTTCCTGTTATAGATGAACCTTTTTCTAATGTATGCGCTAGTATGAAACGATTAAATCGTAATACTCAATGTTTCTTCTGTGGTCGTAATCGTCATCCTCGTGAATCCTGTCCTGCCCGAGATAAAGATTGTTCTAAATGCGACATCAGAGGTCATTTTGCACTCGTATGTAGATCTAAAACAATTAAGTCCAAACAAATAGCTGCGAATATTATAGCTCCTTTAATCAAAGACGAGTGTGTTTTACTTCAATTACACAATACTGTCATTACTGCTAAAGTAAATGAACACAACGCTCATTGTCTACTAGACACAGGAAGCTCGCACAGTTTTATAGACCTTCGTTACGCTAGGAAGATTGGAGCCACTATTCTTCCGGACACTATTCAAGTATCCATGGCGTCTACATCATTAACCAGAAAGGTGGAAGGGTATATTATGGTTGAGCTACAGATTGATGAACATAATTATCCTAATCTCAAATTACCTGTCCTCAGTGATCTTTGTTCTGACATCTTGATAGGACATGATGTACTTCGAGAGCATTCGAAGATTCTTGTGACTTTTGGGGGGACTAGGTCTCCTCTATCTGTACGTTCTTCTATTTCAGCTCACATTGAACCTCCACAACTTTTTAGTCATCTTAGCCATAACTGTCGACCTATTGCTTCCAAACCACGACGCTATTGTGAATCTGATGAAAAGTTTATTCAAAAGGAAACTACCCGCTTACTATGTGAAGGCATTATAGAACCTAGTAATTCTCCTTGGAGAGCTCAAGTGTTAGTAGTAGGAGATGATCGTCAAAAACAAAGACTTGTTGATTATTCCCAAACTATAAACAGATATATTCTGCCCGATGCTTATCCTCTACCTAATATAAATGAATTAGTATGAAAGGTGGCAAACTACAAATATTTTAGTACTATTGACCTAAAACATGCCTATCATCTGATACCCATTCGAAAAGAAGAAAAAATGTACACAGCCTTTGAGGCCATGGGTCAACTTTTTCAATTTACACACATACCTTTTGGGGTTATGAACTGAGTCGCCTGTTTCCAGCGAGAAATAGACAGGATGATATCAGAAGAAAAACTATCTGGAGTGGTTGCTTATCTTGATGTTCTGACAGTCGGGGGGCATTCAAAAGAAGATCATGATCTAAACCTCCACAAACTAATGGCCGCTCTTAAGAAACGAGGTTTAATTATAAATGAAAGTAAATGCAAGTTCAACCTGACGACAATTAAATTACTTGGATATTTAGTATCTCATAACACTATTAAACCTGATCCGTCTAGACTTGCTCCATTACTGTGCATGCCAATACCTTCTAATTCTTCAACTTTAAAAAGAGCTCTCGTTTTTTTGCTCATTATTCTAAGTGGATACCTCGTTTTTCGCATAAGATAAGAAGGCTGACTAAATGTCATTCTTTTCCACTGGATGAAAATGCTATTTATGATTTCTAGAGATTAAAAAAAGATATAGCAAATTCTGTAGTAAACATCATAAACGGATCTTCACCACTGGTAGTCGAGACGGATGCTTCCGATGTGGCTCTTATGGCTATGCTAAATGAAAAAGGTCGGCCTGTTGCATTTTTTTCGAGAACGTTGGGAAATTCAGAAAAGGGACATTCTGCTATTGAAAAGGAAGCCGCCGCTATAGTTGAATCTTTGAAGAACTGGAGAGCTTTATTACTGGGAAGACATTTTCAATTAGTTACCGACCAAGAAGCCTGTCTTTCATTTTTAACAAGAAACATGCTAGCAAAATTAAAAACGAGAAGATAATACGCTGGCGTTTAGAACTGGCTCCCTTTTCATACGATATTATCTATCGTCCTGGAAAAGAAAATGTTTCTGCTGATACACTCTCTCGGATATGTAATGCCACTTCCAGAGCTGAACTATTTGAGATCCATAAATATTTGTGCCACCCTGGCATTACTCGAATGTATCATTGGTTAAGAAGTAAAAATCTACCTTATTCATTGGAAGATGTTCGAAACCTTACAAACAATTGTTCAATATGCTCACAAGTTAAACCTCGATTTGTTCGGACAACCGGCGCTCTTATAAAAGCTACTTCTCCATTTGAACATCTTAATTTAGATTATAAGGCATCTTTACCTTCCAGATCTAAGAATATTTATATACTTAGCATTATTGATGAATACTCACGTTTTCCATTTGCCTATCCTTGTAAAAATGTGTCGGCTTCTACTGTAATCCATTGTCTGAAAGATCTACATTATACCTTTGGAATTCCTTCCTTTATCCACACTGATGGAGGTGCTGCTTTCATATCTCAAGATTTAAAAAACCTTCCTCTTAGCAAATAATATTGCTACCAGTAGGACGATTCCATAAAATCCAAATGGAAATGGACAAGTGGAACGTCTAAATGGTTCTTTGTGGAAAACTGTGAATCTAGCTCTCCATGATCGTGAACTCCATATTGAAGAGTGGGAAGAAGTACTTCAGGAATCTCTCCATTCTATGCTATCCCTGCTGTGTACCTCCACTAACTGTACTCCTCACGAGCGTTTTTTACGTACCCTCCACGCACTTCTAGGGGAACTTCTCTACCTAGGTGGCTCACATCACCTGGTAAAGTGGACCTGCCACCCCTAGGAGAATCTCTCCCAAACGATCTCAGACCTCGACGTACTATACAACCTCCTGTATATCTAAAGGACTACGTTACATATTAACTGTGATCTATATTTGATTTTTTTAAATGAACGGAAAATGTAATTTTACTGTATTCTATGTCTTGTAGATCGACCTCTTTGACCTAATTCTTTCAATATTGTTATTTAACATAAAAAGCTATGTTCTATTTTAGTGAATAAAAGCCAAATAATCTTGGTATTAATTAGTACTATATTACAGTGTTCAGACCAGCATCGTGCACTACAAGCATGATAGATGCAACAGTGAGTGTTGAATGTGGTACTGAAGTCAACATACACGTCAAGTCATTCATCAGTTGTAGGAGAGACGTTGCAGCGAACACAGTGAAATTGGCGTGGTTTCTGGATACAGTACACGTGTATTGCAATACATAATTCCATCGCGCAACATGGATCCAAAAAGAACAGAAATACCAATGGAGGTGAGGAAAAATATAATTGATATCAGTAAAAAAGGCTTTGTACTGCGTAAAATTGGGAAAATTGTTAGAAGGAGCCATGCAAGTGTCCAGGCCATAATAATAAACTACAATGATCGAGGAAGTGTAGAAAACAAAGCTAGATGTGGAAGACCAACAAAATTGCCTAACGGGGAGTGCTGGCACATAATTAGACAAGTGAATGCAGATTCAAAAATTACAGCCACGGAGTTGGCAGTAGATGTCGCAAATACTAGTGGAAATATTGTTCATCCCATCACAGTACGAAGACTTCTGAAAAACCATTAGTTTTAAAGTAGAACAGCACGGAAGAAACTGTTCCTAAGCACGGTAAATAAACAGAAGCGCCTAGACTTTGCAACTCTGCATCAAAGTAAATATCCCATATTTTGGAATACAATGCTTTTCACAGATGAGAGTAAATTCAACATCTTCCAGTGTGATGGTAAGCAAAAGGTGCGGCGAAAACGGAATGAAAGTTTAAAAAAGAAAAATCTTGTCCCAACAGTAAAGCATGGCGGTGGAAATATTCTTGTGTGGGGTTGCATGTCTGGAGCTGGGATTGGGAATTTAGTATTTATTGACAACATTATGGATAAATGGGAGAAACTCACCATCCTGAAAGAATTTGAAACAATGTGCTGAGAAACTGGGATTATGAACAGACTGGGTGTTTCAGCAAGACAAAGACTCCAAGCATACGGCCATTGTCGTAAAAGAAATGCTACTGTACAATGTACCAAAACAGTTGCAATCATCTCCCCAGTCACCAGACATCAACCCAATTGAACATCTTTGGGGAGAACTAAAGCATAGGATAAAGAAATACAAGCACAAAAGCAAAGATGATTTGAAAACTGCCTTAGTGAAAGAGTGGAATAAATTTTCATCTGCAAACACAAAAAAAATTGGTGGACACTATGCCTCGACGTTTGGAAGCTGTGATAGAAGCAAAAGGCGGAAATACAAAATATTCAATCATCCCTGAAACTGTAAAACATTAAAGTGTATGTTTATTATTGTACCTGGACGGTTTTTCATTTGTATGCTCAAGATGTCAGTATATGGAACTATTATTAATTATGCAGTATATATGTATTGTTTTTCAGTTCCTAAAATGACTTTATGTCACAGAAAGTGTACACACATTATTTTCGTAGTTGATTTTGAATTGCAGTGTTAATTTTTGGGTGTATGTAAACTGCATTTCTGATTAAATTAAGTGTAGCAGCTGCTCACAGAATTTTTAGTTAGATTTATGTATTAAATATGACACTGAATGACACCAATTTAGAATATTTTACTATGCTTTTGTCGCCAATTCACAGCTTGTAGATAAAAAATCTATTTTGAATTTAATGTTGTCTTTGTATAAAACACAAATACTTTTTATGTGATAAACTGATAATTACATATGTGTGTTACGTGCATCTGGGGTATAAACGTATCATTTGTTAGTAATGATGCCAATAATGGTTTGATAAAATGGCTTGCAGATATTAACTATCTTTAATTCACATTTGGAATACAAAAGTTTCAATGTCGCATACCAAAGAAACATTTTTTTGGTATCTGTGTAAAACAATTTAAGCCACAAATTAGTGACAACATTGATATAGTACTATTAAGTTCCAATCATTTGTTTGTGACAAGGAGAATGAAATGAATATGTAGTATATGTATGTATATGCATTCATACGATAGATCTTTTTTTAAGATATGGCGTGATTTACGTAGGAACACAAGAGCCAAGAATACTTCAATAAGAGCACAGCATGCCAAAACTGGAAACAAAGAAATTACTGGAAGTCTCACTTCTAGAAAAGAAAGTTCTAGCAGTTATTGGGACAGCGTCCAGCACAGGAATCCCATTTTTGTCTCCTGTTGGTTTGGTACGTACATGACATACGAGAGTTACAGAAGTTTGGTAGTACTGATCTGTTTAAAGTTTTTTTGTGTCTTTTAGAAGACACCGAACATGCAGCAGGCTACAAATGCAACGCATTTGCCTAGGCCTGTTTCACACACGCAGCAGTCCACAAGTTCAGCTCTGCTGCTTTTCTCTCAGCCTACCAGTAATACACAGGTATGTTACAAGTAGATTTTAAATATTGAAAACTTACCACACTTAACAATACTTGGTTAGGTATACTTCCTAGAGTTTCAGTATACTGTTTTGTACAATAACAATATACAAAACTATTTTTTTATCGACTACCAGTATGTGGGTGGTTTGATATTTCAATGTTTGTGTGCTAGGTTTCGTCTTTAATATTGTTACTAGGCCTGCTATGCACTTTTCCTTATCATAATGGTCCTTAAAGCCCAGTACGCACGGACGTCTTTATTGTACAAGAAGGTGAACACAAAACTTTCATGTTCATCTAATTTTGTAGCAAACTTGTGTTGTATGAATGGCCATCAAGAATACTAGTGAAATACAATGATTTGCATGTAAGTGATTCAGAATAGTGTTAGCACTCAATTAAGCACTGATTAATTTCTATTATCTACCAGTTTATATCTTTCCGCTGCAGTTAAATATAAACACTGACATGTGCCTGACTTTTGTGTATTTCGTTAGTCATGTCTTCATATTTTTGTAATGGGGCCATATTTATATTTTAGCATAATATGACATATCTGCGGACTAATAATCCCGAAGTTCATTAATCTTTGCACGCATATTATACTTAGTTGACTGGACATTTGTGTACTTCGTTCATCCTTTGGTAATATTTTGAAAAACTGTCTTAATATTTTATCTAAATGATAGAAAGATATCTTAGAAAAATTTAATCCCAATTTTATCAAATTGGGTACTCGTATATTACTTGCTAAGCTCACTTATCTTTTGTATATTATGTTTATTATATGACTAAATAATGTTTACGACTACATTAAACTGCTCCGATAAATGTTATCTGCAAGGTCTACTCATTAAATGCAAGGATGCTGAATATATGATGTGCTCATTAGTAATCTTAGTTATAAATACCTGCGAGTTAATGTCTTATAACACTAGTTTCTGTGCATATACTCTAATTGATACAACACACACCATTGTTACGAATCTCGCAAATGTGTGCATAGTATATTCAAATTTGTAACTCAAAACCGCCACTATAAACAAATGGCACACACCATTCAAGAATTCAAATTCTGTTCAGCACACTGCCATGAACGACAACATTGCACTTAACTGAAACAATAAATAATGTATTTTCTACGTGTGAAACAGAAAAAAAATGCTTCTTTAGTTCCATCAGATACTCAGGCTGGCGATCGTAAAACAAGAAAAAAATTACAGATCACAAATAACTTCACGTCACTTGCAATGATATTAATAAACAGTAATTTATAATTCTTTTGAATGCGTTTATCCGAAACCCGTACTTAGAGAACAACAGACCAACACAATGACTCAACTCGCTCCAAGCGAAGCGGCGAAAACCTACCTCTCATGTCATCTGTTGGTAGAATTTTTAACTACTTCTGTAAAGCAGCATGTGCCAACAGCAACTTATGTTCAGCGGCAAGGTTGTGTCACTTTGTTCAGGCAATAACTAAATCAAATTATGCATTTAGTATGTATGTTAAGTTCTGAAATAAATATTACAAAGTATATTCAACTCAGAGAGGTTGACTGCATTCGATATTCTTCCACAAATATTTTCAAATATAAAAATACACAGAACTGCATGCAACGATTTGCTACCAACCATACAAGCAATAACGTAACTGTTGTTGATGTTGACTTACGTGCAGTAAGAGCTAGTGATTTTTTTTTCAAATGTTAAATGGTAAGTGCTAACTTTATCCCGAATGATCTATACTAGCCAGTCCGGGATAGGGACAGTTCTATATATCATTATCGTTCTTGTACAAGTCAAATGTATGCCAGCAATACATTTGCACACAACTGTTTTTGAACGAAATAGTTAACAAAGACAATGTGAAATAAGTAGTGTCTAGCTGGTCACAAGAAGCTAATAATGAAATATTTCTGGTTCTTGTATTAAGTCACTTGAAACAAGGATATTATCTACTACCGACAATATATTAATTTTTACATTGTATAACTTATTTTCAAAGCAAAAACAATAAGTATTGCACAACATAACTTCAGTACCCCAAATGCAGCTTTAAAATTTGTATTCAACATTTTAATGGCATACATATTGTGTAAGAAAGTTGGTCATGTGAAGTAAACAATTAATTAGGTGTGGAACTATCTAAAATGATAACTAGTGTTCCCTGTCTTATGCACATTTGATGCTCACCTTCTTGTTCAAGAAAGATGCTTCTATGTACTGAACTTTACATAAATGTATATGTTTTAAGATTTTGTATAATTTGGTTAAGGGTTTTTTATGTCAGTTGCACACAGTTTACTTTTTCAGTGCAGTATACCACTAGGATGCTATTCTGTTATCTTTCTATTTATTACATTTTCTGTTAATAATATTAACTATTCCACGTGCAGTGAGGTTACTATATTGTGGCAGGGTTTCCTGCAATCACTTTCCCTTTCATCTGCCCACTAAACCCCCCCCCCTCCGATCTCTTCAACCATCTAACAACACACATTGCTGCCACATAATTCTCCCTGTTAAATTCATTCACTACCAGTCCTAATCAACATGGCATGCATACCTCATTCCGTTCTGCTTCTCTCCATATGGATCATAGAACACTTCCTCCACTTATAGAGCCCTTTTTCCAATGTATTCCAAATTTACCCTTCCTTTCACTCGTAATTTTAAAAATAATGGTGATGTTTAAATCAGCTTGGCATATATGATGTTAACAAAATGTTACATATTTGACAAGCTAAGAAACGAAATTGTAAAGTACTAAACGTTATTGTTTAAATTTACCTTCACACAATATAACTAATTTTGTTGTAAATTTTACAGGAAAGCATAACGGCAGACATTCCACTAATGTTGTGGGAGGATTCTGAAAGTGCCAGC
This sequence comes from Medauroidea extradentata, assembly GCA_003012365.1. Taxonomy (NCBI): domain Eukaryota; kingdom Metazoa; phylum Arthropoda; class Insecta; order Phasmatodea; family Phasmatidae; genus Medauroidea; species Medauroidea extradentata. The sequence goes on from PNEQ01043904.1 coordinate 62,766, forward strand.
CAAAATCTCTTTAACACGTGAGATTTCAATTCATTGATAAGAGTTATGCGGTGGTAGAAGAGGAGGAGGAGGCAGTGGAAAACAATTTAGCAACAAAATTGTCAGGTAAATGAAAAGTTTTATTCCATTGCTTTCAATTTTTAATTAATTCCAGGAAGTGTGCAATTCATTGTGTACAGCATGCTAGTTAATTTTTTGATACATTACATTAGATTACTGTCATCTTACTTTAATAATCTGCAACAACAAACACTACATACTTAAGAAAAAATATAAGTACTAAATGCTGTAAAATAATAGTTTTTGTTTAGAAGTAAAATTCATTGCTTTAATCCAGCTGCATGTAAGATACAAATGAATACATAAAGCTAAACCACAATTAGCTCTACACAAACATTTGATATATATCTATATACATACAGTAAACAATAATTTCAAGCTATATGTTAACTCAATGCAAATTATAGATATTTATATTACAATGTACATACATTTACATGCATAGTCATTAATACAAGATAATACCTGTAAAAGAACTGTGATGTAGCATGTTTTTGCAATCTTTTTTGTGTAACTTATGAACCTGTTTAATATCTTTAAATATTAAGAGAATTAGCACTTCAAACTGCACATCTATTTTTTTTTTTTTTTTAATTATGGTGTTTCTCATGTAAACATGTTTTTGAACCCACTACAAAATCTTCAAAACTGCTTGGTTATTGTCCTTTAACAATGAAAATACCACATGGATTTGTAAAATAGAAAACGATATAAACTAATGTTAAGGCATGGCCATCTTTAGTACAAGGCCGGAGTCTTGAATGTGGAAAAACTCCATAGGAGGCCTGCTGCTTGTCGCTTCTTGGCCACGCTAGTCTCTGCAACGTGTATAGATGCAGCTTTAGTGGCGTGTACACGTCTACACTGACTAGGACAGTCAATGATCGACCGGCAGCAGGCCTCAGATACAGCGTTGTCACATTCAAGACTCCGGCCTTCTACTAAAGACTGACACAATTAAAAGCATAACTGAAACTGGAGAACAAACAATGATTCTCAACAGACCACAGAAAACAGTGCTAACCAAACTGTCAGTGGGATTACTATTGATGGGTCTTCCCTTTATACATAATAAGTAGGAAACATTTCATTAATAAATGGGCATGTTCTTCAGTAAAATCTCATGTACTGCATTAATTTGAAGAAAGTTGCTTTAGCTTGCTAAAATCCCACTAATAAACATTTGACCATGTTCCATTTTCTGAAAAGTTATCAGTATAATTGAACGTAATTTATACCAATTTCGTCGCTCCCTGAGAGAGAATAAAGAAACTACAAACGTGTAGTCATAGTTACATATTTTGGTTTCAATTTGTTGTTACAAGATGAGTGTTTCTAAATATTTTACTGTGCTAGTACTACTTGCCTCATTGCTATTCGTTTATATTTATATAATGACAAATATACAGCCACATAAATAATTATATATATTAATTTACTTAATGGTAATGTATTGAACTACACCTTCAATGTCAAGCTTTAGTAATGTCAAAGATAAATACACATTGCTTCAAAATAATTTGATAAATACACATTGCTTCAAAATAATTTCAATAAGTATTGCACTTGTAAAAAGTGTTTCAGTGAACACTAGATTCAAATGATTACGGTACTGTAAATAAAATTGCTGACACATTTTACTTCGTTGTTTACATATTTAAGGTGACGAATAATCACACTAAAAGAAAACAAATATATGCACATTACATTTTAAATGCAAAATAAATTTCGCATATGGGGATTCGTTATTATAATGCTTGTAATTGTAAATTAACATTATAGGCGTACAGGGAAAATAAATTTTACATTTTTACTATAATATAGGTTTCTATGGAGGTTTCAGAGTGGCTCTTTCAGAAGGTACATTATCATGAATGACCATAGAGCAGTCACTAAGCAAAAAAATAGCCAGTAAGATTTCAACCTATAAGAGAAACTAGTTGGGGCCCGTGCAGACCAGCATAAGGACTTTTGACTCCTGTTACAGTACTACTCGTGAGGGCTTTGTCGTCTTCGAGCAATAGCTCTGAACTCACACGATAGGAACTAACTCATAAGTACATTACTAAATTTAGGCAACCTCTAGGATCCAATGTCAGATAACTTCCACACCTAGTCATCTTCCCAACAGTCATTTGATACTCAGTTGTTCATAATCTCAAAGTGATTCCAATTTACTTGTATTTATTTGAATCTTCCACTCCGATTTGTTCAATCTATGGCTGTGCCAGGTGCATCATCACGTACTGGCATTCAAACTGCAGTCGGCCATTTCTCTCTGTTCGAGGAAGTTCTTTTAACAGCAATACATCGTAATTATGCGATTCCGCGAAATTGTCACCTGTATTTCAGCGCGTCTGTCATGTATAATCATGAAAGTTTCTGTTTTTTGTAGGTACTGATAGCCATCTACCTATTTTCACTAGTACTATCAAATACATTCATTTAACACACTGTGAACACAGTTTTACTGCAACATGTGTGTTAGTACCATCGACTATGCCAATCATAACCTAGGTATATGAATGTAGTTAAACCTTAAAAATTTTTATATTTCAATGGCAAAAAAAAATTAAACTACCCCATCAACTTCCCACAACAATTAAAAATTAAATCAGCTTTACACTATCAAATGTAAACCTGTAAAACTCCTTTGACAATGGGATAAATTATACAGATATAGTTTATTAACTTTGCATAACATTTTAGTGTTAGCCATTTTATTGCACATTTCATTCGTAATAGTAAACCTTAGAACTTATTAAAAAATTTAAAAATTATTTTAATTATTTTTATTTCAGTAGTTCAACACATTGATCAGTGGTAAACAAAAGTAAATAATTTATATACACACAGTGCTATAATATTATGCACACCAAAAGGTTATGGTTGGTATACAGCCGATGTCCAGCCATTTTGTTCAAGTGAAACCTATCTTTGGTGCACAGAATTTATTTACTTTTTACGGAATAAGTTAATTTTATTTGGAAACATTTTACATGTTGCACGGAAAATAGTAGTACGTAACTGAAAAATCGTGGCCTCGTGTTAACAGCTCTCTGTTAGGGTAATTGTTGGTTTTGTGCTTAAACATATGTTGATGTGAGGCTTTTAGGTTGAAGAGCATGCTCACTCACATTCATACATTTATGACAGGGTCGATACGTGGCACAGTGAAATACGCGGCACAGTGAAATACGCTACCTACCGGTGGGGTGCAGACAGATGTTGCAAATTTAGTTTTGAAAATGTAGATTTTATTGACCTAAGAGGGTGGTTTAATGATAATGTTTCATTTTATATTTGATAATGAAAGAACATTTTCGTTCATTTACCAGTGTTACCAAAGGTAAATAGTGCAAACAAATTATTACGAATCATTATTAGAAGTTTGACCAAACACTAACACAAAAGAGTTTCACTGAAAGGTCAAACAAATACATCAAATGAAAATCTGTCATCTTGGATTATTACTATAAATTTTGCAATTATTTCCTTTAGCTCCAATATATTTTCACATTAGTCACTACAAAGTGTAAGGTGATACTGTATATGCCATAAAGTTCTGCAGGATGAATTTTACACCAGTAAAATCTGTTTTTAAAACGTAATTTGCAGTACCAAATATGTTTAGGTCTACCAAATGTTTTATTTAAGTTGATTAGCACAAACATTCCGTACGAAATAATGCCCTGGTAGTATCTGCAGCCTTTTTTCTTACCTGATGCATAAACATTGCCCGGCAACATAAGTCATCACCAATGTCTGTCATTGCAGTCTGAAAGTTATTTGCTGTAATATTGTTTAGACCTATTAACATTCCATTCGTTTTGGAAATTGGATACTCGGTATGAAATAATTCCTTCGTATAGAGCATCTCAGTCTTAAATTGCAGTAGCCTACAGGGCTAAGGTGCGCGCTGTTGCTAGAATTCAACCGCATTACGAAGATCAGGAGATGTACATTGTAATATTTGACAAGTTCACACATTCAAATATGTAATCAGTCACATTTTACGTCATAAGAAAATACCAAATTAAGACAACCATCCCTAACTTCTGCTACTTTTGCGATAGTTATTTTAAGCTTAAATGGGAGCAGAAAACAGAACTGTTTTCCCAGCAGTGTGTAAACTATTTTTACTATGTATTAAAACATTTTGTCTTGACAAATAATAATTTAGATTTATAGCAAAACTCCAAGTTAATAACTTCATTTTTACCTTCATGTCCAAATACATAGTGTACCCATTGGAACGTACGCTTGTACCACGTGTGTTGGTGACATGTCTGACGTCAGACTCTACAGCTGTGTGCGCCTCAGTAAGCACGTCACGCCATTTCACCTCCTGGGTACCCTTCCCTCTTCTCTTACCATGCCTCTACCACCTTGCCGGTCTGTTTCCCTGCCCTTGCTTCTTTAACCCTAGCGAGTAGTGGCAGAGCAACGAGTGAGGATGTTTGTAGTGGCCATGCTCACTGGGTGGAGACAGGTTTACTCTTAAGAGCTAGGATCTTATTCCAGTATTGCCAACTCTTGGGAATTTTCCCTAGATCTAGGGACTCTGGGTATAGAAAAATTGGGAATTTTTACTGATTTCTAGGGAAAAAAGCTACCGAGAGAAAAATACTAACTTTCTCTATTTCGCTAGTTTTTAATGCTATTTTTAAACAGCTGTAAGAAATATATTTATAGTAACATAAAACAATATTTAAATATTTTTTTTTAAATATTATAAAAGTATGCTACAGTCAGTCATTATTTCTTGATTTCCAATTTTACGTTGTGTGTGGTACTTCTGTGGGAGATCCCTGGAAAGAAGGCAGGGAATCTCCTTCTTCCATGGCTTAAGAGAGGAATTCCTTACATCTGGTACAGGTTTGTAAATGTCCTGTTACCGCTTGCTAGTGTGCCAGCTGAGTTCTGATAAGTGTGATACAGTGCTGTAGAAGTGATAATATTGCATATTCACGAAAAGAAGATAACCTGGCGGAAATGTTAATATTCAAATTCACATCTGATTGCATGACAAACTCATATTAAGCTAGACATTGAATGAATAGTTTACTTTAGTTTCAACAGAGTTACATAATGTGAATGTTTTGCTTGTGATTATCTGTTCCTATTACTGATAAAAGTTATGTTACCAAATTAATCAAATAGGTACAAGTTTAACTATAATCATTCTAGTAATTTTTCCTGTTTGTTTTACATCAATCATTTGTTAATTTTTTGTGCAAAGATACTATCTAGTGGTTAACTTGAAAAGCTTTACTAAGTCGAAAAAAAGCCCCTTCATTACAAAAGCCACTATCTTCATAATTTATTCCAATCTCACACAGCTTATTAAATTTAGCAACAAAATACTCTAACATGATTTCTTTAATTAGCAGACAAGCCTTATTTTAAGCAAAACAATCACAGTATTTGAGAGACCGATGTTTTTCGTTAGGACATGAAAAATAAGCAACGTTAGCAGAAGTGAATCAACAGAAAACCATTCCACTCCACCAAAAAAAGTCTATAGTCAGAAATAATGTGGCTCTTGGGAGAATAGTCCATCTTTCAAGGGCTGGTTAACTAGTGGTAATAAGTGTTTCATCACATTTATCTAAGCTTGTAACCCAAAATTGCCCCCGATTCATATATTGCTAAAGACATAGTGTGTAGCCGTACAAAAAAACAGCTCTTGCCAAATATGTGATCAGGAAAAAAAACATATGAGGACTTGTGTGCCAAATTAAATTAAAACAATTTCTCCATTTTGGTAGATGAATCTTCAGACATAGTGTAGTTTTTCGTACAGTAGATAGCAACTTCAAAGTGCAAGAACATTTATTTAGTCTCACTGAACTAGGCAGCGCCACAGCTGAGGTACTCTTTGATACTGTTAAGAAATCATTTCAGGAAGGGTGAATAATTGCACGGTAGTTTATAGGGAATGGCTGGAAATGGAGCAAATGCAATCATGGTTGCCAAATAACTCCATGTCTTCCCGCCTTAAAGTAGTACATGAATTATTTAAAATTAAGTGAATTTGTCATTCCTTCCATCTTTATGTTTCAAAAGCAAGCCAAAAGGTGCTAAGATTCGATTAGCAGCCTACTCGTGATAGATACAATTACTTCAGTTTTAGTCCAAAACGGATTTCAACATTACATGGGTTCCAAGATTTGGGTGGAACAGAACCACACAAAATACTCCATGCTGCACAAACTAGATTGGTATATTTTCTACCTGTTGTTAAGAGGGTACTAGAACAATATCAAGTCTTCATTTTGTTTTTTTTAACACTCATCTCTGACAGAAGGAGTTCCAACTGCTCACACCACACTATCCACTCTATACAGATATCCCACTTACAAACTATGTCGTAAGTTCTTAGAATTTATTTTGCCATCCTTTGAAGATCTTAATATGGAAATGCAGAGTGAAAAACCCTAAGTGTTTTTTCTCTACAGTAGAATTGCAGCACTGTACCGGTGAATTCTCCAGTGTTATATCAAAGAAGATTACCTGGCTCGTACACATGTAGAAATTCAGTACAGGAACCCTTCGAATTATGTTCCCTTAAAAAATGTGGTTGCAACAATCTTATCAGACCAGACTATAGGAAGTGCTGTAGGCATGCACCAGTTTAGACTTAAAATTCAATTTTTGTTTCATTGAAGGAGCACACAAGATAAAACAGAGATTTTCATTCAAGCACGTGAATCATTTTAAAAAGTTTAAGTTCTTAAACCCAGAAAAGGTTCACAGCAAGTCCGTAAATACCATTGCAGATATTTTCCCACACTATCCTCACATCATCACTGAAAATAATTATCTTGATGTGGATAATGAATGGCGTCTAGTGATGCAAACTGATCTAGACTTATAGTATGAACAGAATGTTAGTGTCGAGGATTTTGGGCAAACATTGACAAATTTAAAAGGGGCGATGAAAGTCCACTTTTCAAGAACCTAACATCATTTGTAAAGAAGCTTCTAACATACCACACTCCAGTGCAGGTGCTGAGAGAGTATTCTCAGCTTGAACGATAATACTTTCAGATCGTTGAAACAAGCTTAGCACAAAGAGTATTAGTGGCTTACTTCATGCAAAGAGGGATATTAAAGTACGCCATGAATTCAAAATTGAAAAAGGCGCGCCAATCCCTTTTCAATATGTCCATGTACGATTTTAAAGATGAGATGCATGTGAAAAAGCAATGTTATAATAATAAAGTTAACTGTTCAACAAAAAATTAACTATCTACAGACGTAAACTATAATTTTAAACTGTTAAAAATATCTAGGTGTGACCAGGATTTAACCACGAATCCAAAATTCGACTTTACGAGCGTGCTCATGCCGCAACTAAAATAACCAAACTAACATTGTATTTAGAACGTTTTATTGTAATCAAACTTACAGATTTAACGATTACATTGATTGTCGAATATATACACATCTTTTGTTTTCCAGCTATTTATTTGATTTATGTGTACTTCCTAAATGTTTGTTTGGTTCAGCATTTTCTGAGGTTGTTAGATATCTCGTAGAAAAGGTTTGTCCCACAAGTAGACTACACAAATAAAAAATAGTTGTGGATAATATGATACACAAAAATTATTATTTCCATTTAATTAAATCGAGTGGTTTATGTAGAAACAACCGTTCCTTCCAATATATATGTATAGCAGATGTAACTACATCACCACATACCTGCCATTGCGAGTTACCGACGAAATTCAGCTTTTCCCGACTGCTCGCGAGCAGACCTAACTCGTGACGTCAAACGGCCTCCATTTTGAACTTAGAACATGGGGGGAGTTAACTTCTTATGGGGCTAGTGAAGCTAAAGTGTAATACAGGCC